>JACXGJ010005995.1:9380-36459 GCA_016801105.1 Esox niger | reverse complement strand
AGAACAGTCCATGTGGATGTTTAGACTGTCAGTATGAATGTAGAGAACAGTCCATGTGGATGTTTAGACTGTCAGTATGAATGTAGAGAACAGTCCATGTGGATGTTTAGACTGTCAGTATGAATGTAGAGAACAGTCCATGTGGATGTTTAGACTGTCAGTATGAATGTAGAGAACAGTCCATGTGGATGTTTAGACTATCAGTATGAATGTAGAGAACAGTCCATGTGCCTACACGTTTTTTTGTTTTTTCGACGTCATGTAGAAAGGAAATGGTTTCAGGATTGCCTGCTGAATGCCGATTATGGCATTCCTCTTTTAATATAGGCCTACAGACAAATATCAGGGACACAGCTTGTTCTCAGCTACGGCACAGCGTCAATGAAAATCATATTGCTTTACGTAGTGGCAAAACATGACAAAGAACAGGACAAGGGAACAGAAGAAGAGTCACAACTTGGTGCTGGAACTTATAGTATATTACGTATAGTCATTGACTTTAATGTAAATTAATACTAATAGGAAGGTCGCCACAGCCTTGCTCTGCGCAGGTTCTGCTAGGCCTTAATCCTATCTTTGCTAAAAGGGGTTGAGTAATCTGGAGCAAAGGCTAGTAGCATGAAGGCCAGCTGAAGACATTGTGATGCCGATCGCGACCGGGTTGGGCCTTAAATTCAGAATTTGTAGTCGTGCTGGGCTTTCAACAGTGATTTATTGTGAACACAGTTGTGTATCAGCTGGTGATGTAGTTGTTACAATATTCATGTTTTTATAGACGTTTGGAAAAGTAAAAGCATCCCTATATTATGGGCAAACATTTTCAGGCACAATGAAATCTTTAATTTGAAATTGGTTCAGCTAATAGCTGTTTATATACAGTATATATATATATATATATATATATATATATATAGCTAATCTAGCCTAATCCAGGGATGCTGCTACCCAGTGCTGGACACAAATGTTTGAATATGGTCCACCAAAAGCTAGCTAACTTTTTACTGTTGTTTAAGTAATATGTAGCAAACATGAGTTGGTTAGCTTTGTCAATACAGGATTGAAGCGTCATTTGACCTAGAGTACCTCACTGCTGACATGTTTTCTCAGCACACCAAGTTACTAATATATTAAAAACACAGTGATCTGTGGGGTGTATCTTGAACAACAGGGTGATGGCCAACAATTTTGATTTGAATCCTTAAAAAATCTTTAACTGACACAAATCTTTTTATGAAAATATCATATGTAAAGAGGCTTTTAACAAAATATGTTTTATAAAAGCTTTTTTTGTCTGTTTTACACCATTGTTTATATATATTTTTGTTGGTGAGTATTTTTTCATTTGTTTACATTTCATTTTTTTTATTCCCAGGTTGGCAAGGATGCAGGAGACACCAAACTAAAGGAGATTAGATATGTGATGACTGACTGAAAGAAAGAAGAAAACTTAAGAGAAAGAAAGACGGAAAGAGAGAGGATTATACATTTTCCTTTTTCTCAGTAGGGCATCCCCTGAATTCCTGCTAATATGCCTGAGAGAGGGAGGGCTGAAGACATGTCGAAATGAACCCCTATGACAACTCACACTTCAGGAGGGATCTTTTTCCTCACTTCCACTTATTGTAGGGGCTTTTCTACTGCCCCTCTGTTTGTGTGTGACGTGGGTATACCCATGTCTGTGATAACCTAGGACATCAGGTAAAGACTGTGGTCCTGGTATTCTCCTGTGTTGTGCCTTGGTTGCTTGTAATCAGATTGCTACAACTTAAACTCATCAGAAAACTGGTCATGGTTTTACACTGTAAACTCTCCTCAGAAAACTGGTCATGGTGTTACACAGTAAACTGTCCTCAGGAAACTGGTCATGGTGTTGCACTGTAAACTGTTCTCCAGAGACCTCATAACATGTTTAGCTTTTTCACGGGAGGTTAAAGACTTTGCCGGCGTTTGAACACAGTTTTCTTGAAATGTGTACAGAAGGTAAAATCTAATATCGCAACCAAACCTTTTCATGACATTTAGATTTCCCCTAATTCAAACCTTTTAAGATATTTTTGCATGCGTAAAGACAAGTCTCTTTCCACAACATATTACCATTTTTGGCCTTGTCATTGTTTTTACCCAGTTTTCCTTGCACTTTTGTTGTTTGCTATTTCCATGCTTTTAAAAAGGAAGTAGGCTGAAAGCCTTTCAGAATTGGATAAACATGTGTGTTCTCTGTCAAGCAGGGGTGCTGAGTGTGACACTTTAACCAAGACAAGAAAGCTAAAGCCAACCAATATTTGGATAAAACAAGGACACAGCACCTCAGATCATAGGATTTGGCCTCTGAAATAACATTTGATCTGTTCTTGTGGAAGTCGTCCACAGATGTTTGCCCTGTGTGTTTGTTACTCCTTGCCTTTTTCACCAGAATAGGTAATATAGATTCTGCTCCAGCACATTCCCAGTACTGTTTCTATAGAAGTGTTACATAAAATCAATCCTTGCATTATTTTGTATTGGATAGCTTGAAATATGTACACAAAAAAGTACAAAAACGCATATCTTGGCGTTCTAGTCATTATGTTCACTCTCCTTTTCTTTTTTTTCTCTTGACTGTTTTGCCCTTCATATTTCTTGTTCACGATTCTTTCCTCTGTTCTCTTCATCCCCCTCTCAAAGAGGATGTTCCTATGCTGTAGTAGTGGAGAGTAAGTCTGCTTATGGTTTTCTGGATTTTAAATGATTGATTTGGTTAATGAGATAGAGTTGAACATTAGTCAATCTGTTCAGTGTGTTTTGTACTGAATCGGCCATGCCTTTGGGACAAATACAGAAACCCTCAGGACTATAACGTCTTCTTTAAAACAGTCACCTGAGAGAGACGTAGACAGGTTTACAATGTCTCTGAAAGGATGCTTTAATTATGCCGACACCTCAAAATCCCTTTGAACACTTTTGTGGAGGGGGACAGATTTTGGGATTTGAGGGTAACTGCCGCTAATAGTCTCCCACATTTTAGAGACACTAAGTGAGTATTAGAATATTTACTCAATGCATGGATATACAGCCCATTAATGTATTCAGAGAGCCTATAGTAAATGAAATGTAGATGTAAATGTGGGAAGAAACCTATTCTGATGGATAGGAAGTGAATGTATTGGAATTGTCTTCCGTTTTCTAACTCAGTAATCTAAGGAGTTGCTTCTCTGTTTCAATCTGCTCTGTGTATTGTCCATGACCAAACCACCGGGAGGTGAAGATCTTGTAACGTAAGAGATAGCATGCTGTTCTTTTCTCTGCTGGTTGCATGCTTGATATGCCCTAGAAATATAGACCCATTGGACCGTGTTGTTCCCTGGATCCACCCCCTGACACTCTATTGTCATATTGCACTTAAGTGAATGTGGTGAGTATTTTTATTCTCATCACACGTCCATACTACTATCCTGCTTTATCCTCAGCTCTTTATCCTTTCAAGCATCTCAGTTTCTGCAGCCTGCTCAATGTGTTTCCCTGATGCTGATTGTTATTGCAAGCAAAGCTCCCGCTCCCTTTTACAATGACAGCAACCAGTGGGTCACTCCTGTTGATACCCTGGAGACTGTGTGTGACCTCCCTCATCAGGCCAAAGGTGTGTAAGTACTAAAGGGAGTTAACTGTATGACTGTGAGATTGGCTATTTGCTGCTGCGGAAGACAAACTTCATCTCTGTTCTTCACTTCAAGTGAGTTCACAGAAACTGCTCTAAAACACTTGGGGGGGAAAAACACTGTAGCCCTCTGAGTTTCTAATAGCTTGTTTGGGTGACTTTGGAACAATGATCCTGGAGGGATTCCACTGCTTGATATCTTTGTTTCACATGAATCTA
The DNA here is from genome assembly GCA_016801105.1 of Esox niger. Lineage (NCBI taxonomy): Eukaryota > Metazoa > Chordata > Actinopteri > Esociformes > Esocidae > Esox > Esox niger. Next base: position 32,606 of record JACXGJ010005995.1, on the reverse strand, counting down.
CGTCCAACTCTAAAGATGGATTACTTTTCACCGTAAGAAACAGTGGACCTGAAAAGAAGCACAGAATACCAGGTTTTTATCAGTACCTGGGTGGTCGAAAAATCCCAAACCACATAGGAGTTGAGACTACATCTTCATAGTCTATTTTATGTTACAACACGCACATTAACATCGGTGTAAGACATTGTGTCTAGCGCTATGGGAGCGGCGCGTGTGAAGCGGCGTTTCAGTGCGGTGGTTGACGGGCTGGTAGACGAGGAGGAAGTGATGAAGCTGGCTCAGAGTGTCGCTGACACGGCCGGAGCGGGGGGTAGCACTGAGGGGTCAGGCACACCCTCCACCCCCTCTCCCACCCGCAATGGCAAAGCACTCCCCCTGCAGGGCAATGGCAGTGATGGGCAGAGGCCCAGCGGAGCCCCGAAGGCAGGAGGAGGAGAAGGAGGGATGAGAGGAGGAGGAGGGCGCTCAGGACCGAGGCGTGGGAGATTCGGAAGTCTGGGGGGAAGGGGAGAAGGCTGCTCGTCTTCCGACCGGGATTCAGTGCTGTCGACCCCTTCCTCCTCCAGCCACCAGCCCACCCGGCGCCCTAGCCGCCGGCCCCGTCACCGCTTTGTGGGCAAGGACGGGCGCTGCAACGTCACCTTCGTCAACATGAGCGAGAGGGGCCAGCGCTACCTCAGCGACCTCTTCACCACCTGCGTGGACATCCGCTGGCGATGGATGCTCGTCATCTTCTGTCTCTCCTTCCTCCTGTCCTGGCTGCTCTTCGGCTTTGCCTTCTGGCTCATTGCTGCCGCACACGGGGACTTCGCTGTCCGCCCCGAACCCAGCTCCGGCGGATCTCCCGGGGTTGGAGGTGAGCCCGTGGCTGGGGCGGTGGCGGAGGTGGAGGAGACCTGTTTCCTCCAGGTGAACAGCTTTCTGGCGGCCTTCCTGTTCTCCCTGGAGACGCAGACATCCATCGGTTACGGCTTCCGCAGCGTGACCGAGGCCTGCCCCCTGGCGGTGATGGCGGTCATCTTGCAGTGCATTGTGGGCTGCATCATTGACGCCTTTATCATCGGGGCGGTCATGGCGAAGATGGCTAAGCCCAAGAAGCGTAACGACACTCTGGTGTTCTCTGACACGGCTGTGGTTGCGCTGAGAGATGGGAAGCTCTGCATGATGTGGCGTGTGGGAAATCTACGGAAGAGCCACCTGGTGGAGGCACATGTGCGAGCACAACTATTGAAGGTAAGAAAAGACCAAGGAAAGAAAATAAGTTGTGGGAAGAGAGGAGAGAGGAAGCAGACAGAGGGGGTTGAACGGCAGAAGAGGCAGGACTAGTCACCATATTGAAATTTCTATGTAGAGGTAGAGATCAGTGTGAAATGACAGTAGACAGGGAGAGAGAGAAAGAGAGAGTAGCTGAGAGCAGTGGAGAGGGAGAGAGTGGTATTGGTTGGGCCATCTGGCCTGTACTCAGAAGTCTGGTTAATGAGAGCTTGTTTTATTCTCCCTCAGGGGTTTAGAAGATTTTACCATGGGATTAATTTCCCCCAGGGGCTCAGATCCATTGTCATTGTATGTCAGTGTCTGTCTGGCTCACTGCCTGTGGTCTGCATAGTGCAATGAATCATAAGGATTCATCCCCATTTTTTCATTTTTGGTGGAATAGAAATCAATACAACTGGGATTTCTTTTCACAGAATACAACATAAAAGTGAGAATAGAATTTTTTTACAAATGTATTTAATAAAATTATATAAATATATATATAAACATACCCTACTGTTCAAAAGTTTGGGGTCACTTGGAAACTTCCTTGTTTTTGCCCTTAACATAACATCAAATTGATAAGAAATACAGTGTTGATATTTTTTGTTGTAAATGACTGTTGTAGCTGGAAATGGTCAATTTTCAATTGAATATCTACATACAATAGGCGTAGAGGCCCATTATCAGCAACCATCAGTCCTGTGTTCCAATGGCACGTTGTGTTTTCTAAACTAAGTTACTTATTTTAAAAGTCTGATCAATTTGATGTTATTTCAATTGACAAAAAATGCTTTGATTTAAAAAACAAGGACATTTCTGTTTTAGCAGCTTGAATATGTATAGTCAAAACTAGGGGTTATCTTGATTTTGAATGACGTCCCCATCTCAAATCATCTGTACTGTGCCTCAGTTGACAAATGCTTCCCAAAGAAGGGCAAAAATTGGTAGATGGGAAAGAATAAAAGCAGACACTGGAGCCCCGAGGGGAACAGTGGTCTAAATCACAGTGTATAAGTACAGCAGTCTCTTGGCATCGGAGGACACAGTTCTATTCTCAAATCCCCCACCTGGCGGGGAGACATTTTGTCGAGGCAAAGCTATAACCTTGAATTGGACGAGACAATGGCCCCATCGCAAAATGTCGACATCTTTGAAGCAGAAAGGGAATAAACCTCCTCACACAATGACACAGTTTCACAGTGGCCACGCCCCTCTTATGGGATTTGGGTGTAAAAACATGTCTGCGGCTGCCCATTTAAATTTGTCCCATGTTTGATTGGTTGAATCTTGCCACTTCTCTTGAATTTAATACTGTGCATGTTTTTATCAGCAGCTGTGAAATGTCAGATATAATATATTTTGGTGATATTGTTTTCAACGCGGTGCATGCTAATAGCTTGCTTACTCAGTCATTGCAATCAGTGGAAAGATACAGGCTTGCTTCTTAAGTAGGTTGCCAGTGGAGGAAAGAGAACAGTCATGGATTTCACCATTAGGCCATGGGTGTTTTTAAAACAGCTACAACAGGGCAATGACTATTCAGAACAAAAGTATATCCTGTAAATGTGCCAAAAGAATTAACTTTCTGTCCTGAATACAAAGCATTATGTTTAAGGCAAATCCAGCACTTTGGCGAGTACTACTCTGTATTTTCATGCATGGAAGTAGCAGCGTCATTGTGCGTATGCTTGTCATTGGTAATGAGCTGGTCAGGATTAAAGAAAAAAAATGGAGCCTTTAAGCATTGGACAACTCCTAGTGGAAAACCTGGTTCAACCCAAGTTCAACCTATCACCAGGATGATTACCAATAACACAAGGCCAGATCTATACTGCATGTGCTTAGCAAAAAGAAAAGGAATGCTACTTTATGGCTTGGTTACAGACTTAAAACTGCTTTTAAGATTCAGAGTGATTGCAGATCAAACCTTTTCGGGATTGAGAGTTCAGATGCTCATGTATCTGGTCACGGGATAGTTCAGTGAATTGTGCTTGGTTAACAAAGTTAGATCAATGCTGAATCAGTGTCTTGCAAAATCCTATAATGATTTAACATAACAGAAACTTGGCATTGTATTTGGCCAAATCACAACAGATCCCATAACTGGTCAAACTACACAGGTATGCACTGCTGCAGTTTGTTAACACCAACTGCTTTAAAATGTTTTCATTCAAAACAATAATGTATAAACCAAGAATCTAATATCTCTATGATTTCAGGTTGTCTCACTGGTTACCATGTAGAATGCAGGGAAAAGGCATGACATCAACACAGGGAGAACGAAGGACTTTAATAGAAGAACTAAGAAACTAAAACAAGAAATGACCATGTTAACAAAAGGAACATAATCAAAAACCGTGATCAGGAACACGGGTGAGAGCAATTAAAAGGAACAGGTGTCTATGCTCCAAATGAGGGAGAGATGGCGTTGGCAGTTCAAGGACGTGACAGCGGTGGTGTTTTGTCTCAAAATGACATTATATAATGCAGATTTTTTCTGTTATGTTGAGTGCTCTGACCGTTACGTCAAATTACAGACATTGGTTGAGCATTGATCTAACTATGTTATTCTAGCACCATTTGCCAGAGCTGGTTCTAACGAGTAGTGCAGAGACTCGGCATGAAGTAGAGAAAAGACGTCTAGGAATACTTCAGAGTACAAAACGTGAATACTAATCTACCAAGATGAAGTAATGTAGAGATTTGTATTTTTCACATTAGTATTATACTGCATGGTAACATAAAATGTGAAAGAATTTCAAGGGGGTGAATACTTATGCTATGCACTGCAAGTATTTTAGTCAGGCCTTCTGTCTGTAATGTTGGCGTGTATGGCGTGTGTTAATAAGTAGCATCTGCCTATCTTCATGCAGTGCATTCAGGAAGTAGTCAGACCTTTTCACTTTCTCCACACTTTGTTGTGTCACAGACTTAATTTATAATTGATTCAAATAAATCCTATCAATCTACATACAATACAGAATAATGACAAAACAAAAAAACAAAAATTTCTAGACATTTATATTGATATTGAAAGACTGAAAATTCTCATGTACGTAAGTTTTCACTAGATCGTTGAAGCAGCTTTGGCAGCGATCACAGCTTTGAGGTTCCTTGGACGTGCCACCACCAGCTTCGCACACCTGGGTTTGGGCAGTTTCTCCAATCATTACTTGTAGATCTTCTCACACTCTGTCAAGATGTATCAACGGGTCCGGGTTTGGCTCGGTCAGTTCCAACGCCACTCCAGCGTTTTCTTGACCGTGTACTTTGGGTTGTTGCTTTGCTGTTTTTTACCCTAGTCTGAGGTTCTGTGCTCGCTGAATAAAATTATCTTCAAGAACCTGTTTATTTTGCTCCATTCACTCTGGCCTCAGTCCTAACTAACCTCCCTGTCCCTGTTGCTGAGAAGCATTCAGGCTGAAATGTCTAACCAGAGCGGAGAATCTTCTTCATTGTGCTCTCAGGGTCATTTAAGTGCTGTGTTACAAACTCCAGGCATCATGTCACATGCCTTTTACTCAGGAGTGGCTTTTGGCCCACTACCATAAAGTCCTAATGGATGGAGGAAATGGATGTCCTTTTGGCAGGTTCTCCCATCTGCAGAGAAATTGTGAAGCTACGTCAGAGTGGCCATTGAGTTCTTGGTCAACTTCTGACCAAGGTCATTGTTGCCCATTTGTCCACTTTGTGTGTCCGGACACTTGGAAGGGCGTTGGTTGTTCCAAACTCCTTCTATTTCTCTGAAATGCACTTTGAAGTGTTGGAATTTATATAGACAGGTTTGTGTCTTTCTATATCCTGTCCAATCAGTTTGACAGAAGTTCTAGAGACATTTCAGGGATCATTAAAGGACACAGTGTGTCTGATCTTCATTTGGAGTGTGTATGTGAAGGATCTGAATTCTTATGTATAGGAGATTTTTCATTTATTCATTTTCAATGAATTGGCACACATTTTTAAGATTGGGAGGGGTCTGAATACTTTCCAAAAACACTGTTAGTGCATATTGTATTACCACTGACTGTGAGTGTCATTTGTCTTTCTCCACCCTCCCATTTCCCCACGCCTGCCCTCACCTCTCCCTTAGCCAAGGGTAACCCCAGAGGGAGAGTTCCTCCCACTGGACAACGAGGACATCAATGTGGGCTTTGACACAGGAACGGACCGCATCTTCCTGGTCTCCCCAGTAACCATTGTCCACGAGATCAACAATGAGTCGCCCTTCTTCGAGATGGACCGCCGGTCGCTGGAGGGAGATGCAGAGCTAGAGGTGGTGGTCATCCTGGAGGGCATGGTGGAGGCCACAGCCATGACCACACAGTGTCGCAGCTCCTATCTGGCCTCCGAGATCCTCTGGGGTCATCGCTTCGAACCTGTGCTCTTTGAGAGGAAGAACTGCTACCAGGTATGAGGGATAGGGGAAACCAAGGGGCAGAAAGAGTTGCTGTTAGGCTGGGCTCATCTTTTTTCTGGTCCCTTTTTCCTACATGTCCATTACACTCAGAATTTCCTTTAATCCCTGCGTTACTGTACTCATATTCAGAGTAGTACTTGATGGAATGTTCAGACCTTCTCTAATGACCCTCTTTTCTTACTTAACACCAGGTGGACTATTCATTCTTCCACCAGACCTATGAGATTCCCAGCACACCCTCGTGTAGTGCTAAAGAGCTGGCCGAGCAGAAGTACATCCAGAGCTCACGTTCCTCCTTCTGCTATGAGAACGAAGTGGCCCTGCAGCTTGTCACCCCAGACGATGACCCTGAGGATAACGCTGGTAGCTGCCCCTCCCCCTTGCCCCGCCGCCTCTCCCTCCTAGAGCACCCCCACACCAACTAATCCTGGGGACGGAGGGAAGTGACGGGCAGAGGGGACAGGAAGTGAACCAGTGTCTACAGGAACTCAAGGACTGACAGAGAGAGCTAGAGAAGCAGGAAGAGGCAGGCTTAATAGAGAAAGAGTCTGAAATTGAGAAATAGGGAAAGGGAATAAAGCTGAAAGACTGTGTAGAGAGAATCGTTGAATGAGAAACAGACGACAAGACAGAGACAGCTACAGACAAGTTCAGAGAGAGATGTTGTACGCCATATTACAAAAACATGGAAAGGACAGACTGATTTAAAGGTCAGACAGAGAGAGAGGAAATAGAGAGAAAGAAACAGAGAGAGTGAGCTGTCATTGAAAGGGGTGGATGGGCTGCTGATACACTATTCCCGTTAGCTGATTGGGCCTAGCCATCTTTCAGAATCATTATGAATGTGACGGTCCCAGACCCGGCCCGTCACAACCGGCCGCTACATGCAGCACCGGCTTCAGTGCTTAGCTGACCCCTCATGGCTCCAGTCAGTTACTGCAGATCCGGTCCTGTTCATACTGGACCCATGGGATTAGGGCAAAGCTGTCCCCTAGTCACTGATGTATGGACAGTTCAGCGTTTCTGCCCCCTGGTGGTACAGGTTAAGGTTGGGAGACGCTGAACTGATCCTAGACCAATGCCTAAGGGTTAAGTATTGTTTCAGAATGAAGTGAAACTGTATAAGTCTACACACTGAGGGGTGTGAATTTGGAGAACTGTATTTTATTTTGTTTTCGGGTTAGTCGTTTAGGTTCTGCGAAGGTTTGAGCCAGGGGTCATTGTATCTAAGAATTGGACTATGTATTCGAGCCGTTGCGTAACAAATAGCACACAGAGAAACAGCTGAAAATAAGCAGCAATTTTAAGCAGTTTCTTTGATTTGTACTGTACGTTATTTATAATGTACGACTATTATCTATTTTCTTTATTTAATGAAATATGTGCACGCTTCACTTGTCAGCACAAAATTTATGCAAAGTTTGGTAACATTATTTGATGATCTGCTTCTTAACTTTGTATTTTAAGTTTACCAATGCTTAAAAAGAAACAAGTTCATAATTTGTATAAGTCATTTATTAGTATAACTTCAAATAAAAAGTTACCTCCTGTTATTTTAAATTCTAGAGTTAACAGCTGAAGGGACAATATTATGTTAATGTTTACGTCTTGAATAAGAGATTCTGTCACCTGAGGTTCTGTTTTTCCACAAGCATTTATCTCAAATGTTCCTCTATATTGTCTGTATTGTGTTAATTTAATGAACACTGTATGTATGGTTAAATTGTATGGAGGAAAAAAGGGGATTTATTTTATTATTTTATGATTGGGACGGTGAGGTGAGGTTGTTGGAAGTGTTCTGGTCTTGGCGGACCACTTTACCTTTGGACTGACAAAAGACTGTAATCCTGCCATGTGCACTGGATGCAGCATGTGAGACTGTCACTACACTGCAGTACATTACCTATGGAAACCCCACTCAGTGCTCCCTTCGTCTGTCAGTTCTGATTGTAGAGGTGGAATCTAATTTCTAATTTCTGTTCTCAGAAAAATGTTATGTTCATGGAATTAGCATGGATGAGTAATCCTGAATTCTGTGGTACTGTTTTGGTTGGCGTCTGTTTCACACTATGTGGGAGACCAACGCATTGGGTGGTGCCTTCACAAAGTAACGTATGGATTTATTCTGTAACTAGCACTTAATTGCATTCTGATATGGTCAAACTACATTTTTTTCATTGCATGTCTATTCTTTTTAATACTTTCTGAAATACTGTTACTGAGGAATGAGGAGTTAAATAGCTCCTTTGAAGGTACTACGGAACAATATTCACAGAAACCCCATGGCAACACATCTTAACACAATTCAAACAGACATACTGTTTTACCCTGCACCTTGCCTGCAGTTACCATGTACAACATGATAGAATAGCAACTTGATGTAAATGTTTTGATCACTAGTAGGGATGTAGTAGGCAGCCTACTGGATAGAACGGTTTGGAACTTATATTTGCATCTTTGCACAGAAGTTGACGTGGGATTAACAGAAAGGCAAATATCACATAGATAGAAAACACTGGTGGTACAGCTGCATTTTCATTATGTAAAGAGATACTTCTCACATGCACACACACACACACACACACACACACACACACACACACACACTGCAGATTTTAACAAGAACCAGGGATATTGATTGCACTTTTTAAAAGCAGACTCTATTATTTTATTTACAACAGTTTTGATCAGTTATGGGTAGTGTTAATGACATTTATTCAGCTTCTGTGTTTTTTCTTGTTTTCCTTAGTCTGCATGGATACAGAGCTGCCCTTACTGTGGCGGTTATCTTAAACCATGACCACATCACTATGACCTCTGTGTAAATGTTTTTTTTTAAACATACCATAACAACATAACAACTTGATGACTTCCTGGGGGGTAGCCTATACTGAGCACAATCAATGAGATCATTGAGTCAGCTAATCAAACAATAAATATTGATTTTCAGGTTAATTAAAAGTTATGCTTTGATATCATTTCGTTAAGTAAATCAAACTCTGTCCAATGTTGAGCCTAGTGTTCTAAAATGTGATATTTTAACATTTAAACATTTAGGGAAGTCAGCTGGCAAACTAATGGATCCTACCCTGCATTAAAACGTGGTTGGTTCGAGTACTGAATGCTGATAGCTGTGGTGTATGAGACATACAAAATAGGTATGACTCGGATAACTATAATAACAATAAGGCATATCAGGGGTTTGTGTTATAATGCCTGTATACCTGGGCTAAGTACTGCATCCAGTCACTGTGATGCGTTGTGTCTAAAAACAACTATTAGCTGTGGTATATTGGCCATATACCACACCCTGGCTTTTCCTACCTTATTGTTAAAGTATAACTGTTTGATTTAAAAGATTTCAGGGCATCATACTGATATTTCAGGTCATATGTCTGTGGGAATGTAGGCTAAAAGTGCAATCAGGTAGATAGCTGTGTCCTATATTTAATTATATTCTACACCCATGTATAATTTTCCCACCCTTCTGTTTAATAAATAAATGTCACTACTTTTTATGTCAGAAAGTGCTTCCATGTGAAAATGAATGGAGCTTTTGAGCAAATAAAACATGTTGATTGGTATGTCTGTATTGTAGTTTATTTATAGCCTGGAAGATATAATCTGTAAGGACTTTGGGGTGTTCACATGATTTAGGAGCACCATCTTTCCACTAGTGAACCGCAACACAGGTCTAGGGCCAGCTTAGTACCTTTTCCAAATACTGACATTACTGTAAAACCCCAGAATGACTTTTGGTCGGTTTAGGTTCTACATTGTCCCACTCCAAGACACACAGGGATGCGGTCTTCCGCAAAGCACATGCCATAGAGAATGATAGAGGAGTTGAGTAGCTAGAAGGCAGTTTCAGCATATACAGCTCCAGAAAAAATTAAGAGACCACAGTACCTTTTTCTTTCCTTTTCAACTTTTTTTAAAAGGAAAGAAAAATGTGCAGTGGTTTCTTAATTTGAAACCTTCTGTTCCTTCTGTTCCGGATCTGTTATTTCATTTTGTTGAAAGAGGAGGTGTGTTCAAACTTCTGATTGGTACTGTATAAAATGAGCAACTTCCCATTGAAGAGACATAGGTAAAGTCTGAACTCCAAGACTAACGGTCAGACTGAGATTGTCTCATACAACTAAATGTAGAAGATGTCCTAAGCATGCATTATCATTAGAACTATTATAAGCGTATACAGCTCTGGAAAAAATGAAGAGACCACTCCTAATTTTCCGTAAATCAGTACCTCTATATGTATGGCAGCCATTCCATTACAATGTCTTTTAAATTCCAACACAGGCACACCTCATTTTACTTAATGAGGTTCTGATTTGGTGACCTGAAACAAATCAAATTTAACGAGGAAAACTATAAAACTACTGCTGTGGTCATCACTATCCTCTTCTAATAGGACCAGCTGGTTGGCCAAAACAGTGCAAGTAGTACCTCAAAGGTAATTTGAATAAAAAACTATTCAACATGACAAGAGTTGAAAAGAAAAGCTTTGAGTGAGGAAAAGAAGGGTTAAATTCCAGCTTTACTGGCAGAGGGATACAGTGAGCGTCAGGTTGACCGCAGTTTGTAAGAACAAGGTCAAGCAACAGATATTGGGGACAACAAAGCTACAGACTGGCAGAGAGCAAAAACGACTCCACTGCACTGACCGAGATGGGCGTCAACTAATTTGAATGTCACTCAACCACTGTAGGATGACAGCAAATTACCTACAAAAAGAATGTCAAACAGCAGCTGAGGTGAAGTGCGCGGCAAGGACGGTTTGAGACAGGCTCCTCGTGCCAGGGCTGAAATCATGCAAAGCTAGAAAAAAGCCCTTCATCAATGAGAAGCAAAGAAGAGCCAGGCTGAAGTTTGCAAAAGACCATAAGGATTGGACTGTAGAGGAATGGAGTAAGGTAATCTCTGACGAGTCACATTTTCAGCTTTGCCCAACACCAGTCGTCTAATGGTAAGACAGAGACCTGGAGAGGCCTACAAGCCACAGTGTCTCACAACCACTGGGAAATTTGGTGTAGGATCAGTGATGATCTGGGGAAGCTTCAGTAAGGCTGGAATTGGGCAGATTGGTCTTTGTGAAGGACGCATGAATCAAGCCAAGTACAAGGTTATCCTGGAAGAACGCCTGCTTCCATTTGATCCAGACCCTGTCACTGCCAGCCCAATCTTCAGACGTCATCCAACAACAATGTGACAGACTGGTAGAGAGCATTCCAAGAAGCATGAAAACTCTGATCAATCAAGGTTATTCCACCAAATATTTATTTTGAGTTAAAACATTAGTATTTTGTTATTGAAAAAGGAAAATTTGCGTTATTTGATGCCTGAAACAATGCATCTTCTAAAAAATAATTTTGACCAGTTGTTATTTTCAACAAATAAATACTCAAAATGACAATATTTTATTTGGAATTTGGGGGTAATGTTGAAAAATGTTAATTTTTCTCAAATACATTCATATGAATAGTAAAACTAGAGAACCTGATAATTTTGCAGTTTTGCAGTGATCTCTTATTTTGTTTGTTTGTATCTCAAAGCGCTATTACATTCACCATTATTTTCCACGCTGGAATGGCCAAGCAAGCCAAATATTTTTTTATTAATGTATGTTAGAATTATACAATGGTGTTCAGTATGGCTCTGCTCGTTCTCTCACATTTTCTATTACGGAAACTACAGCAATACGTCGTCTATCCATCTCCGTATTAAACGCAAATATCCCAATCCATGCTACTCCATCGTGGGAAAACCGCATGGGCACCTGCTATTTTTCTTCAATTGGCAGATTACAAGTCTGTCAAAGTGATACCCATGCCCAATCCTTTGTCTGATTGGTCAGTTGTGTGACAATTGGGACCCATTTGTTATCGATGGTAGCCGTGCCAGTGGAAGGGCGGGACTGGATTGTATCATTCATTGGGCGGGGATTTGCTAATGTTATACATCTTGATTCGACAACTCAATTCAAGAGGCGGGACCTCGAGCGACGTAATTTTATTTCATTGGCCTATTCACAGGAAGCGGTTGTGCTGATCCGAAGCCGGCGCTTTGCCCTTACCCATATGGCTGTTTTATTCTCTGTAGAATGTGAGTGCGGCTTCGACTGAAGACAGCGGTGTAATGATAAAAGCCGCATTTGCGGTAGCTAGATTCCTCGCACCTCATATCAATCAGGAATAATCTCAGAAACTGCATTTTTTGTTCCTCCTCGAGCCCTAGACATCCCTGCGTCTCGGAGAACATTGTGAAGGTGAGATATTTAGTTAATACTCTAATTCAGGCGAACCAGACTATATCCTGCGCACAGCAACATATCATATTTCGTTGTTGGCTACTTGCTAACATAGCTTGGTTACCGTTTTCTAAATACGGGAGGCATAACGCCGAAAATGACACCCAATAGCTGGGGACAGCTAGAGACCTTCCAACGGCGTGCTGCCTGGCCCTCGGGTTTACATGCAGACAGGCCCCCGATAGTAGAAACGATCAAGTATCAAACCGACTATATTGTAATGTTAGGCTGTTAGACAGGAGAATACAGGCAGTTATACATCTTGGTTAATTTAGTGTGTATTATGAGACAATACCGTTATGATTTCTTATTTTTCGTATTTTTCCATTGGTGTTAACCTATTGTTATACTATGATTATTATTACGCTATAATTTAACCCACATGCGTGTCTGCCCACCCGAGTTAAAAGGGCTACATCTTATAAGCTCACTATTATGTGGTACATGAGTCCATCATTAGACAAGGGCCATGACGAATCCTCTAATAATTATTCATACCTTATGCTCGAGGTGTGGTTGACGTTTGGCTTCATGTCTTTGTCGGGTGGTGTGGTGTAGCAGGTCATCTATAGAATGGGAGTCATTCGTTTTATTATAGCGCCGGTTAGCACACTTATCATTTTGAACTGGGAGCTTGATTGTCTGTCTGCTGTGACAGTTTCGGGCGGGTTTGGTCACAATGTCACCGCTTAACACTGGGGTTTGCTCGTCAAATCGCAGCGTAAAGAAAAGGCGTTCCCATGCGCTTATAACACACACACATACACACTCTCTCTCACACACACGCACACACACGCACACACACATACAGACATACACATGCACACCCCTCCCGCAGCCCCCGCACTGACCTCGCTTCAAGCCCGCACGTATTGTCTTTAATACTGCAGTGTAGTGGTGTATTGGGGTGTGTGTTAAGTTTTGTGTTGCTATGGAAAAGAGCAGTGGTTTTATAGCAGCATTTAGGCACATCGCTTAGCGGGCTCAGTTGGTCCATCCGGCAGTGCACCAAAGACAGCCCTGTTCGGGTGTGATGTGTATACCTTTGTGACTATATGTTATATACAGACAATAAAACGGTTGTAAATTGATACACAATGCCACTGAATAGCTGATGGCTACGCATGGTCATCCTTTACCTTCAGCCACTCATGCAATTCAATCAGAAATAATGAAGATGCCTTTTGTTTGGTCTCTTAGGCAAGATTTGAGGGTGGTATTCTTTCATTTTCCCTCTGGGACATTCTACTACATAGTACCTTTCTTTTTCAAGAAAGCTTGATGTTTAGTTGACTAACTGAATAATGTATTCCAGTTCTGGGGAATCAGAGAAGAGGGTTGAGAAACCCTTTTTGAACACTTTCTGTCCTAGGAGGTGTTTTTGCCATTGATCTGCATTTTACTAATACATTTCTTTTATTAAAATATGTCATATAATCTAAAATGTATACTGCATTTCATTACTTTATAATCTGAGTTGAAAATGTTCTTATGAAAACATTAGAAAATGATTAATGATTGTATTTATTATTATTGTGTTTGACATTTTTTCTTTTGTGTGTGTCTCTGTAGTTACCTTCCACCCTGTTACCCTGTATTACTGTTTCTGTAAGATAACAGCTCTTTCTCTAAATTCCATTCCATTCAGGGAGTGTCATCATTGTTAATGTAGGAAAAGGGTAGTTCAAAGCTGTAAATGCAAAATATACTGAGCTAAGTTACTTTGACTCTGTTTATTTCATTGAATAGAACTTCATGATGTTAGCCTGTATTTTCCCACACAATTATGATGATGTCCAAAAAGTAGGAATGAAACCCACTCCCCCGGATGGGGTGAATCACCATCATGAATGTGTGTATGACAGACAGGTAGCCAGACAGGAGTAGGTATGAGTGTGTATGAGCACTTATTCAGATGCCATAGTCAGACGGACAGAAAGACAGAATGGCATGAATGGAATTAGGTTTGCCTGGGTAGAGGTCAGAGCAGTGAAAAAGTTTCCCCCTCGATTTCCTGAATGTATTACACAGAATGTTATCACATCATCAACCAGAACCCTGAATGAACAAACAAAAATATTTCAAACATATTTTGAGAAGCCATGCAACACCTTTGTTAAAGTATAAATGCCCCCCCTGTCCCAATAACTGGTTACACCACTTTCAGCATCAGAAACTGCAACCAAACCCTTCCCTCAAAGCACTGTAGAGGAATTTTGGCCCACTCCTTTATGCAAAACTACCTCAGTTACATTTTTCTGTTTTCAAGCATGAACATGTTTTTGGTATCAATCGATCGATCAAATGTATTTATAAAGCCCTTTTTACATCAGAGTTGTCACAAAGTGATTTTACAAAACACTCAGCTTGAAACCCCCTAGGAGCACACAACAACAGTGTTGATGCACAGTGGCTAGGAAAAACTCCCAAAAAGGGTGTCGAAATGTTGGAAGAAACCTAGAGAGGAACCTGACTCCGAGGTGTGAACATTCCTCTTCTGGCTTTGCCAGGTGAACATTTAAACAGTACAAATTGTAGTTATTAATAAATGTGGGCTGTGTCCAGAGTCTATAAAACATAATCCTGGTCAGAAGCATGAATAAATAGACAAGGACAGATACAACCTGGGGGGAGACAGACATTGGACCGGGACAGACTTTGGACAGGGACACCCTTTGGACAGGGACACCCTTTGTACAGAGACAGACTTTGGACCTGGACCTGCATTGGCTCAGAACAATGGTTCAGATACCTAGATGTGGTTCTATGAGTTCCTGGATGATATTGCAACTTGCTCCTGGAGACATTTTGTCAGAACAGCCACTCCTGAGCTAGGTTTACTATTGTCCCAAACTTTCTCCATTTGTAGAATATGACTCTATCTATGGTTTGGTGGTTCCCCAGAGCTTTAGAATGCCTTTGCAACCCTTTCCTACCCTTTTTCTAATGCTCTTAAGGAGGGTCTTTATATTGTGGCATGATGTGCCTTAATAAGCTGTGTGCTGAATGTTACTGATTGTTACTCTGATAATAACCAAAGTTATTAACATTTAAGTGGGCAGGTCTGGCCCATACAAGTTTGATATCGCCTTGCACATAGAAATTAATGATGTGCCAAACAATTATGTATTTTGTTTCTCTGCCTCCTTTCACTGCCCCATCCAACAAAAATATCAAATGTAATTTAAAATTCAACCTAAATACCAAATTAATTTCAAACCTGTGCAAAAATACAGGTGGTGAATGTTTTTCACAAAATGTTACCTCAGAAGGCACCACACAACTAATTGTATTCACATAGAAACTGTGATGACAAAAAACAAATTATCTTGGGTTGAGTGTGCACTCAGTACTGTAGGCAGAGGGCTTTGACTTCCATCCAAGTTGTAATATATTTTGGTAGACTAATTCAGTAATGTTCATTAAACAATAAAGCTGTAAGCAAAGAGCTACAGATGATTGAGACCAATAAAAAAATCAATCCATAAACATTTTTGAAGGCTTTAAAGTATATTTAAGACTAGTAATACTGTGCGTCAGAATATTGGGGAATTTGTTTGTAGCTGTATAATAGTAAGTAGTATTTGAAATATACAAATAGAAGCACTACATTTGGACTGATGGCAGATCAAGCCATTATTCATATATTGCTGCAGAGTTTTCTGCAATTGTATTATTTGACTTAAGGGAGATAATGTCCTCCCTACTCAATCATGGATAGTTTGATTCTTAAAACGAGGTACATTGATATACAGCTCAGGAAAAAATGAATAGTCCACTCTTAATTTTTCTTAAATCTGCATCTCTAAATGTATGGCAGCCATTCCATTCAAGTGTCTGGCATTACTGGCAGAGGGATACAGTGAGCATCAGGTTGCGTTCATCCTGAAAGTTTCAAAGACTGCGGTTTGTAAGAACAAGGTCAAGCAACAGACATTGGGGACAACAAAGCTACAGACTGGCAGAGAGCAAAAACGACTCCACTGACCGTGATGACCGTCGACTCATTCGAATGTCACTCAACAACTGTAGGATGACAATGACCTGCAAAAGGAATGTCAAACAGCAGCTGGGGTGAAGTGCTCGGCTCCACAGGGCTGGGCTGAAGTCATGCAAAGCCCGAAAAAAGCCCTTCATCAATGAGAAGCAAAGAAGAGCCAGGCTAAAATATGTGGATGCTTCAGCAAGGGTGGAATCGGGCAGATTTGTATTTGTGAAGGACGCATGAATCAAGTCAAGTACAAGGTTATCCTGGAGGAAAACCTGCTTCCTTCTACTCTGACAATGTTCCCCAACTCTGAGAATAGTTTTTTTCCAGTAGGACAATGGAGGACGACCAGATCAAGACCATGTCATGGCCAGCCCAATCTCCAGACCCGAACCCCAATGAAAACCTCTGGAATTAAATCAAGAAGAAGACGGATGGTCACAGGCCTTCAAACAACATCAAGCTACATGAATTTTTGTGCCAGGAGTGGCATAAACTCACCCAACAGCAATG
The DNA here is from genome assembly GCA_016801105.1 of Esox niger. NCBI lineage: Eukaryota > Metazoa > Chordata > Actinopteri > Esociformes > Esocidae > Esox > Esox niger. The sequence goes on along the minus strand of JACXGJ010005995.1, from coordinate 16,121 downwards.
TGACCGACTGGTAGAGAGCATGCCAAAATGCATGAAAGCTGTGATTAAAATCTGGGTTATTCCACCAAATATTGATTTCTAAACTCTTCCTAAGTTAAAACATTAGTATTTTGTTGTTGAAAAATGAATATGAATTTGTCACAAAACCTTATTATTGTTATTTTGACCCTCTAAATGACAGTATTTTGGGGGGGCGGGATTTGGGAGTAATGTTGTTGGTAGTTTATAAAATAAAACCAAAATGTTTATCATAGTATAGAATAGTAACACTAGTGAAACTGATAATTTTGCTGTGGTGTCTTATTTTTTTTCCAGATCTGTATATTGTTATCTTTATCATACAGAGTTTAACTACTATAAGTGATTGACTCCTAAGGTCCTCTGTGGTCAGTGAATGACCTACTCTTGGTACTGTGGCTATGATGTCATCTCTTCACCACTTTACAGTAAAGTGTACAGTAATACTTGCCATTATGGAGTTGACCTCCTGCTCTCTTCCTCTGTCTCCATTTATCTCTCTAAGCTCTGACTGTCATGTCAGTTTAGAGAATTAGTTGATGAATCCCTCTTCTCTCTTCCCCCCCACTCATGGCTCCACCTAGCTTTCTCACTGTCTTCCCCCTCCATTCATCCTTCCACCCAGCTTTCTCCCTCTCTTCCCCCTCCATCATCCTTCTATCCACCTCTTTCTCCATCTCTTCCACCATAAATGTCTCTTTGATTTCCTCTGTCTTCCAATTAGGCTTTCTGACTCTCTGACTGTCCATAATGTATCTGGGCTATGTGGTCCTACTGCTCTCATTTTCTCTGTGCTTGTGTGTGTGTCTGTGCGTGCCTGCGTGCGTGCGTGTGCTTGCGTGTGTACTTCTTATGCTTCACTGTAATAATCGAAAGAGTTAAAACACCAATGCTTCAGAGAATATTTTATAGGGAAAACCTTCTAAATATTTTCAATGCTTTATTTAGAATGATTAGAAAGAGTAGGAGACAGGGAAGTAGCCATAGTGGACATAGAATTTTATTGCTCAAAATATATCTTTTATAAGTCTGATCAAAGATGAAGAGCATTTTATGATATGATTGAAGTTATTAGAAGCATTATTAATATGTCACTGGTTTTGCTATGTGGTTGTTTGTATATTCCTTATATTCTTTGGGCTAACTGACCTTTATTTGATAGATGGTGGTAAATTCTTTTTTTTGCTGCCAAATTTGACCTGACCTAATATTCTGCGGTTCAGAAAATAAATAATATCCACATTAATGCCCTGAACTACAAATATATGTAATTTATATTTTTACATAATCAATTCAATGACATGAATTTGAAATGACAATTTTGTTTTGATTAAACTCCTAAAATCACCAATGTAGGCCTATATTAAATGATAACTGAGAGCAGCATCACATCCCCGTCACTGTCTGACAGTGCACGTGTTCCTCCAGCCTCTCAGAAACTAACAAAACAATGGGACTTAATGAAAAAATGTATAAAAGTGTTTTCCTTGTTACTTAATCCACACCCCTCTCTCTGTTTCTCCCTCTCTCGCTTGCTCAATCTCTCTCCCCCCGCTGTCGCTCCCTATCTCTCTCTCAGTTCCTTCAGCACCATGTCCAGGCCGTCAGGGGGCGGTGTTGCGAATGATGTCACCCGCTTCCTGTCTACGGGGACAGTGCCGGGCTCGCCCTCCACCTCTACCCCCAGTGGCCATGTGTTCTCCGCCTCCAGCCAGGCGGATTGGGCGGCCAAGCGGCTTGTCTGGGTTCCATCGGAGAAGCAAGGCTTTGAGGTGAGTGGGCCAGGCGGAACCAAGGGTCATAATCAACATGGAGGCTAGCCTGTGTTGAGGAGATGAGCCAGTCTGACACCACTCATAATGGTCATCTACATACTGTAGGCTGGAACAAGAGCGTGCATACACTGTTGAAACCCTTCAAGAGTTTAGTTACCCAGCCTGGTCCCAACACTGGACCCAGGACCTGCGTCCTCCAGTCCATTATATGCCTTATGCTGTTGAGTGGGACATCCCAACTAAATGGCTGATATGACACAGAGGGATTTTTGCCACTGAAATGTGTATGCAGGGCGAATGTGATGTGTTGGGTTGCCCAGGTTCAAGCGGTGCAAAAGAGTACTTTTTGGAGAAAACAATTTTACTGTAGCCTTTATTCCGTAGGAAGATGTCGAATGCAGTAAGGAAAGTGGACCTCTACATATTTAACTGACAACAATCTTTGAGAACCATACAAAAGCTTAACCGTCGCTGTAGTCTTTCAGCTATGGCTCTGAACCATAAAAAAATATTTGAAAGCTGTCAAGAAAATATGGGACATTACCAAAAGTTTTTCTGCTGAGACATACTTTGAAAATGCTAGAGCAGTTCAGTTGTAATGGAAAGAAAGAACAGGCAAGCCCACAGTAGAATTGATCCTGGTCAACTTATTGTGTGCGTCACTTGAGAGAAATACTTCTCGTCTTGAGGCGCACACTAAAGTTCCTTCAATGAAGGTCATAACGGGCAATTGGCAAGAAACAAACTGTACATTCAGACATGCAGCCAAATGACATTGCCCAACAAAGCAACCATGTGGAAAACAGCTGTGAAGGCCTTTTCAGACAGCCAGTGGGGAATCCTAGAGTTCCTGTTGACTGTGCTGTATTTCCTTGCTAACTACATGGTGACAGATCACCACGCAGGCTACATCTGCTACACATGCTACCTTTGCTACATCTGCTATGTTTGCTACGTCTGCTACGTCTGTTATGTCTGCTACATCAGCTATGTCTGCCACATCTGCTACCTTTGCTACATCTGGTACATCTGCTATGTCTGCTACATCTGCTACATCTGCTCCATTTGCAACGTCTGCTATGTCTGCTACGTCTTCTACATCTGCTACGTCTGCTACATCTGCTACATTTGTTACATCTGCTACATCTGCTACATCTGCTACTGGTCAACAATGACAGCAATACATTGTTCCCCAGTTTGCCCTGTCTTGTAGGCCTACGTCATAATCACTGTGTTTATGCTAAAAGTTTTGGGACCTAATATGAATCAGGTTGTAATACATCAGTAAAATCACTGTACAAGTTTGTTATAGGGCTCATTTCTAGGGGTGGAACTGTTACTGTTGATCCAAATAAAAGCATGGATTTAAAGCCCCGATGGGGAAATGCTCTAATTTGTAGAATTGCAGGAAATGTGCTAAATTTATGTACAATGTTTGCAATACACGTGTTGGTCCCCAGTGAGTGATTTCTGTCTTCCTATAATTCGTGCACAAATATATTTTTCTTGAGTGAACGTGTAGAAGTAACCTGTCTGGCCTGTGTACAAAGGGAGGCCTACTGCATTAAAAGGGCCCTGTTGTCATGTCTGACTTCATTGTTTTCATGTATAATTATTTTAGTTCATTTCACACAGAAACTATCCATCACACCCCCTGCAAATGAACATACATATGTCCACATGTATTGGACCAATCTGTCCAATTCCAGTCCTCACATTTATTGGCCAACCACCATAACCAGCATGTCTGCGTTGGATGTTGCAAAGATGTCATTCAAATGATTTTGCTCAGTGAGCATTCTGTGATCTACATCAAGCAGCTCTGCGTGTTGCATACTAAAGCCTTTGGTTGTATGAGACCCAACATGACGTCCACCCCACCATGGATACCAGCATTAGGTGGCAGTAGTCCTAATACTGTTCTAGACTTTTCTAAGACTTGTCATGTTCTACAATGGGCCTGGCATTCTTTACGTACAGTACAGTATTATATGTGGGGATCTCTCTGTTTCTGTCTGTCTCTTACTGTGCTGTTCGGATATGGAGCTTGAGGAATGGAACAATACACTCCTTCAGCCTCCTAATGTTAAAGAGGCCACAGTCTCATACACACACACACATACAAACACACACACATTCACACACACAATCATTCAACATTCATATTATAAGTATGTGGTCACACTCATACACACTTTCCTCCTCTGAGATTAGGGCTGTGTGCCAGGCAGAAATACACTGGAAACAGAACTGAGTGGAGCAGAGCAAAGTCGAATCCTGTGACCTGACTAGTTCAGAGTTCACCACTTCCTGTCCCCTCTGGCATAAGGGCTGTTCTATGTCATGGGCTTTTGTCCCTCTCTTTTCTTTTCAATTTATCTATTTCTGTCCACCTCGTCCTCAGTCATCTTCAACCACTATCAATGCATGCACTGTTTTATTTCATGTGTGGAGGTCACCACCAGGGATGTGTATGGCTTCCCACCTCCTCTTGTCATGTGACAGTAAAGAAGGCCCTGTGGCCAATCGCTTTTCTTAGGCACAGCTGACCGGACTGCCTGGACAAAGCCCATAGCAGTGGTATCCATGTAACAGTTGATTTAATATAATCAACTGGTTATCAACATAAATAAAACAATAAAAAAATAAGTTGGATTGTATTGCATCAGTATTGTGATTATGAAGTGTGATTACAAAGTGTGATTACAAAATGTGATTATGAATGTGTGGTTATGTAGTGCGATTACGAAGTGTGCTTTTTGTCAACAACCCAATTTACTTTTGTTAGAGAAATCCATGTCATGTGGCAGATGTAATCACCACCACAGGTATTTGTTCCGTTAGTTTTCTAAAGGACATGCCTGAAAGCTTTGTGCACTGGAAATTGTATTTGTTTCTCGTTATTCTTCCCAAAAGCCCTCAGGCTCTATCAGGGTGTTGGGGATCATGGGTGAACAGCAACTTTGCCAAGTGGCCAACAAGTCTTGCCATGTTGTAATAGAGAAATGTTTTACTCAAGACTTTCAGAAACATTTACTCTGTTCTGTATTACCAACTCCAGTGTAAATTCTCCTAGTGTTTTTATTTTTTGTACTGATGAATAATGAAGTCTTCCCTTGTCCCAGTGTCTGGTGTAAAGCAGGCGGAAGTTCTCATCTAGGATTTTTCCTGTCCTTATCCCCCTCTTGTATCTTTCAATCTGAAATATAAGACAGTTATCACACCAATCATTTTGGTCTCCCCTGTGGTGTCTGGTCTATAGCACAGCTGTCAGCTAATCAGCATTGAGGTTCAATGACCTGTATTTGACACCATGATGGTGACGGTCCACCGTGTCTTGTGGGGATATTGGGGTGCTGCAAGAGGCTGACAAGGCATCCATCTAACCTCATTCAACCCCCCCAGTCTGCTAGTATCCGTGAGGAACATGGGGATGAGGTGGAGGTGGAGCTGACGGACAGTCAGAGGAAGCTCACCCTGTCCAGGGAGGAGGTGCAGAGGATGAATCCTCCCCGCTTCAGTAAGGTAGAAGACATGGCCGACCTCACCTGTCTCAACGAAGCCTCCGTCCTGCACAACCTCCGAGAGAGATACTACTCTGGGTTGATATACGTGAGTCTACACGAAACACACAAATATACCACTCTGGGTTGAAATGTCAGTTTACAATATACACACAAACTACACTCACAGTCCCTGCTGTCACATGGTATTTTATGAGGAACAAAAGGGTCCCCAACCGTTCCAATAACGTTTGAACCCCTGCTGGAGTAGTGTGACATCACTGCGACATCAGTGTAAAGAGGTTCGGTTTCAGCAGTGTTGTTTATCTCTAAGACACATGGAAGGAGGCCTGCGTCTCCAGTTTCATGAACCCAGGTAGGGATAAGAGAAACAGGAAGATATAGAGGTAGAAAGGAGAATGGATAAGCAGAAAGGGACATTGTGTCTGCACTTTGAAAGGTTTGTGTTGTGTATCTCTGTAAAGGAATGTCAAGATTGTTTATGTTCACCTTATCTGCTTCACTGCAATGGATAGATAAGGGGGTGTTTAGGTGGGCGAGGCAGTATACTAACCCTCATATTTCAGTCTATTGCACAAACGCCCACATGCACACACGCACACGCGCACGTGCACACTATGTATGATCAGGGAAGGGTGTGTGGAGGAGGGTTGATATTGGGGCCACCAGTCATGATTCAGAGAAATATAGCAAAATTAATAGGAAATATAATAATTGGCAAGGTTAGAAATAATGAATTTTAATTGAAGTTATGAATGTTTTCTTCAAACTTTGCTTTCTTGAAAGAATTCTAGTTGTCAATTTGTTGAGGTGAGATGGATTGACTTGATGGGCAGTTCTTACATAACCTATGGTCAAGCTGCTCCCATAACAACTCAATAGGGTGGAGATCCAGTCACTGTGCTGGACACTCCATTATAGACAGAATACTAGCTGACTGGTTCTTACCTAAATAGTGGAGGCGTGTGCATGTGTGTGCCATTTCTTTGCAGGCTGGGGCATTTAAGGATATAGGGCTACATTGGCTGCTGTTATAGTGAGACTGTGCATGTCTCAAACAGCATTTATGTGTGTGTGTGTGTGTGTGTTTTACAGACCTACTCTGGGCTTTTCTGTGTGGTGATCAACCCGTATAAGAACCTGCCCATCTACACAGAGTCTATAGTGGAGATGTACCGGGGGAAGAAACGACATGAGATGCCCCCTCACATCTATGCCATATCAGAGGCTGCCTACCGCAGCATGCTACAAGGTAACCATGACCCCTGACCTCTAGTCCCTTAAACAGACATGCCTCATCACAGGCTGCCTACCGCAGCATGCTACAAGGTAACCATGACCCCTGACCTCTAGTCCCTTAAACAGACATGCCTCATCACAGGCTGCCTACCGCAGCATGCTACAAGGTAACCATGACCCCTGAC
>JACXGJ010005994.1:0-36412 GCA_016801105.1 Esox niger | reverse complement strand
ACGGCCACCATTTTGGTGCAACCTGGTGATTTTCTTACGTAGGCTGTGGGGCACGTACGTAAACAAAAACTACGTCAATCGCTTCATTGGAATTAGCCGCTTAACGGTAAGGGAAATTTATATAACTTCATAATCTATTAATAACAGTATGCCGCAGGAGCCAGCTCCGCGGAACCGCGGAGCTGGGGCGGACAGTGTACACTACAGTTGAGAGAGTAGAGAGAGACAAACGGAGTAGGGAAGAGTTTGAGCCTGTAACATCATGTGCTAATAGACTATCAATATGCTGCAATAAACACTGAATACTCTCTCCCTTGACAACCGAGTACGCAAGTTATTATTACTACCACTATACGACATGGCTGATTTCTAACACCACATTCAGCAAGTATTACAACAGCATGGCTCCATAGTAAAAGAGTCTGAGTGCTAAACTGGCCTGCCTGCTGTCCAGACCTGTCACCCAGACAGAAACATTTGGTGCATTATGAAATGAAAAATACTGTTGAGCCACTGAAATCCTACAGTTCTGGTAAATTTAAGAGACCACCACACCTTTTTTTTCCTTTCTAAAAATGTTGAAAAGGAAAGCTTTGAGTGAGGAGCAGAAGCGTTCAATTTGCAGTGGCTCTTAATTTTAACCTTTCTGTTCCTCACTCAAAACCTTCCTTTTCAACTTCACTGGAAAGGAAAGAAAAAGGTTCAGTGGTCTCTTATTTTTTTCCTGAGCTGTGTATCTAGCAAAACCATCTACATTTCAATTTCAAAACTACATCAACAGGTCTCTTGTTCTCAGTTCCCAAATGTTTACAGAGTATTGTTGAAAGATGCTGTAATGCAACAGTGTTTACATGACCCTGTCCCAACTTTTTTTAAACATGTTGCTGGCATCAAATTCTAAATGTGTCCAAAAACAATGCAATTTCTCAGTTTGAACATGTGATATGTTGTCTTTCTACTATTTTCAATTAAAATCTATTATTGATAACTTTATTTTTATTAAAGACTGCAGGATTTTATCAAGGCAATACGGATTTGGTCTGCTGAAATTATATGGTGATTGGGAAAAATGACATGTTTATCATTAGTAGGTTCAGTGTCCAAAACTATTTTATGGTAGATCGATGGATGCACTGTTATTCAGGGTATGTTCAGTTTTCCTGAAATTTGGCCTGATTCCCATTACACACTCAGTTAGTGGGTTTAAATAATACAAAAATTTGGTATCTTTGGCACAAGCTCCATACCTACGTTTCTTAATTGCTTCAATGTCTGCCTGTCTGAATTAGGTCCATTTTGAGTTTGAGTTAATTTTGTGCAGTTAGGTCAGGAAATATTTGGACATATTTTTATATTTTGGAATTGTAACCATTTTCATACACAGTCCCCTTATTTCAGGGGCTTATTTCATTATTGGACAAATTAACCCGATCAAAAATATTCTTTTTTTTATACATCTTTGCAGGGAATGACTGCTTAAAGTCTGGAGAGCATGGTCATCACCAAATGTTGTGTTTCTCCTTTGTGATGCTTTGCCTGTTCTTCAGTTGTTTGATCATTGGTCTTTCTGCTTAAAATGTTGTCTTCAGCAAGTGAAATGCATGCTCGATCAGGTGGATATCAGGTGATTGACTCGGGCATTGCAGAAAATTCCACTTCTTTGCTTTAAAAACTCTCGGGTTGCTTTCGCAGTATGTTTAGGGTCATTGTCCATCTGTAAATTGGTTAGACGGCGGGTACCATTCAGCTGCTTCTGTCTGCTGTAACATTAATAAACAATCGTGACCCAGTGCCATTGGAAACCATGCATGCCCATGACATCACACTGCCTCCACCGTGTTTTACAGATGATGTGGTATGCTTTGGATCATGCCCAATGTATTTTACTGATAGTATCAGATATTGTTTCTGCCATGTTGTCTTTTACGCCCAAAAAAGGCAGATATCATATGTCAGACATGAACAAAGGGTTGGGTCTGTTTTTTATTCTTTTTACAGTAGGGAGAACAATTATTTGATACACTGCTGATTTTGCAGGTTTTCTGTTATTTTTATCATAGGTACACTTCAACTGTGAGACACTGAATCTAAAACAAAAATCCAGAAAATCACATAGTATGATTTTTAAATAATTAATTAGCATTTTATTGCATGACGGACTTGCCCCAGCAATAGAGACAAATAATCAGAGTTAGCTCAAACTTTCTACTTCATATCTCACAAAGAGTCTGACCAATGAGGGGCAATTCTGACACAAAAACTATAGATTATATTTGACACTCCACGGCCACCAGCATTAGACATGTGACTAGAGCTTGCATTTAATTATAGGTGATATCAACTCTGTGAGTGAGCGAAGGTGTACAATAATCCTCCCAATCAAAGATGAATGGGGCTGCTTTTGTACTGGAGATTTACGATGGCAAACAAAACTGCTTCCAGTTTTGGTAGGGATTTGTCTGAGGCAAAGGGTTGAGGGCGAGTCCAGCTATATGCTTTGAATGTTTAATTGCAGACAGGGGCTACCTGGCCCTGGAAAAGCATCTTAGAGTATAATTTTCTGAATGCAGGCTGTGGTTTGCAGTTTATATCTCCCTCCTAACCAAAACTGCTCCAACACCACATGACGACATACACAAATTAGCAGCATGTTGGGTTTTATGAGTGTGGTTTTTATAGTACCACAAGATACAAAACACAATCCATTACTGAGCTGTCACAGGAATATAAAACAAGAAATACTGTGATGCAGATATAAGAGTTCTCTAAATTGTGCTGTACATCTCTGTTCTTGGAGCCTTCCAGTCAAGGCACTAATGCTATTTAGCAACAGCGCTAACATTGGAATACAACTTTCTTCAGTCTGCAAGCCAAAAAAATAATATCCATGAGTTTATATGACTGTGAAGTAGATAAGACCGCAATGAACACATCTCAAACAATCTCTTTCCTCTGGGATATTGTTAACATTTTCCAAGTTTCAACTGTTTTTAGTGCTATCCTCGAATGCTTATTGAATTTTTATCAGACATTTAAGTGCTATTTGCAATTCAGTGGTATTTACATTTAAGGCAGTGTTACAGAGTTGCCCACAGTGGGTTTATTCCTGCTAAGGCAGACATTTTGTGCAAGATTTTCTGAACATATTATTACATTATTTGGCTAATGGGCAAAACATTAACATTATGACAATTGGACAAATGTACGTGTTTATGACAGACAGAAATATGTCAATAATGTCTGTACATGTGTGATGAGAGAGCGAGAGAGAGAAAGAGAAAAACAAACACTTAGAGACTTGGCTCACTGCCCATTCCTCAATCCACTGATGATGCCTTTGATGAGCCAGCCAAGCAACAAGAATCCATCTTTTGCTATGAGGTAATCCTGCATTAAATGAGGAGAATAGCTTAATATCTTTTGTTATCTTTAATAAAATAGCTTTGTAATTAGCTTTGTCTAGTTTAAAAATAATACCTGACATTTTTATTGTAAAAGTAAATACAAAAGTATGTGATTGTTTATGATTTGGACATCATAAAAAGTGTCATTAAAAGTGTCAATGTTATTTCTGTCATTATTCTTTGAAAATAGAGCATTATTATTTTTATGGCAGAGGATGTTTTTGATTGATACTCAGTACAATACTGTACTTGCACCCATGCAGAATAGAAGAATGCACAACAGGTTTTCAGCAGAATGTGACATTTTTACAAGAGCCATAAGACCACTGGATTAGTAGACTTAGATGTCTGTACCACCCAATAAGCTACAGAAGCAATTCTTAAGCAAAGGTTACAGTGCCCTCTTGAGCTGTACAAAAGTGGTGCACGGTCTAAATTGTTTTGCAAATATTTTTTGGTTCTTTGTGAAATGTGGGGTTACATACCAGTCACTGTTTAAAACTTTTACACGAAGGAGAGAATACTTGGATGGGCCACCCATAAATGCAGGACTTACAGTGCCTTGCAAAACTATTCACCCCCCCTTGGCATTTTTTGTTTTGTTGCCTCACAACCTGGATTTAACATAGATTGTTTAAGGATTTGCATCAACTTTGAAGATGTTTTTTTTTTTTTTTGTGAAGCAAACAACAAATAGGACAAAATAACAGAAAAAGTCAATGTGCATAACTATTCACCCCCCTAAAGTCAATACTTTGTAGTGAATAAGTCTCTTATGAGCTTGCCACAGCTTACCACAGGGATTTTTGCCCATTCTTCCTTGCAAAACTGCTACAGCTCCTACAAGTTGGATGGTTTGAGCTTGTGAACAGCAATCTTTATGTCTGACCTCAGATTTTCTATTGGATTGAGGTCTGGGCTTTGACTAGTCCATTACAACACATTCACATGTTTCCCCTTTAACCACTCAAGTGTTGCTTTAGCAGGGTGTTTGGGGTCATTGTCCTGCTGGAAGGTGAACCATTGTCCTAGCCTCAAATCACGCACAGAGGTGTACAGGTTTTGCTCAAGGATATCCCTGTATTTAGCACCATCCATCTTTCCCTCAACTCTGACCGGTTTCCCAGTCCCGGTTGCTGAAAAACATCCCTACAGCATGATGCTGCCACCACAATTTTTCACTGTGGGGATGGTGTTCTTTGGGTGATGTGATGTGTTGGGTATGCGCCAGACAGCGTTTTCTTTGATGGCCGAAAAGTTCAATTTTAGTCTCATCAGACCAGAGCACCTTCCTCCATACATTTTGGGTGTCTCCCACAGGCCTTTTTGCAAACTGAAAACATGCCATTTTGTTTTTTGCTGAAAGTAATGGCTTTCTCCTGGCCACTCTGCCATAAAGCCCAACTCTATGGAGCGTACTGCTTATTGTTTTCCAATGTACAGATAATCCAGTCTCTGCTGTGGAACTCTGCAGCTCCTACAGGGTTACCCTTGGTCTCTGTGCTGCTTCTCTGATTAATGCCCTCCTTTCCCGGTGAGGATTGGTGGGCGGCCGTCTCTTGGGAGGTTTGCTGTTGTGCCTTGTTCTTTCCATGTGGTTATGATAGATTTAATGGTGCTTCTGAGGATCATCAAAGATTTGAATATTTTTTATAACCTAACACTGACTTGCACTTCTCAATAACATTGTCCCTTACTTGTTTGGAGAGTTCCTTGGTCTTCATGGCAGTGTTTGGTTTGTGGTGCCTCTTGCTTAGGTTTTGCAGCCTCTGTGGACTTTCAAAAAAGGTGTGTATATGTACTGACAGATCATGTGACACTTCACATTGGTGGACATTTCACACACACAGGTGGACATCATTTCATTCATTATGTGACTTCTGAAGTGAATTGGTTTCACCAGAGCTTTTTATGGGCTTCATAACAAAGGGGGTGAATATATATGCACATGCCAATATTCAGAATTACCATATCCTAATTTATCCATTATTCTGCAAATTAACTGTATATAATGTAAATAATAAATAATTTGACAGTTTTAGACTAGGCCTGAATTTCCTTTCAGTTGTTTTAGACTAGGCCAGGTGCCTTCAGTTGTAGCCATAATGACTTCTAAGAACATGGCTACAACTGAAGGCATCAGGCCTCAAACCTATCTTATCTATGGCCCTGTACAGATGGCTCCAAGGTGAAGTTGCCTGTGTCTCCTGTTTCTTCCATTTGGGCAGGACACAGACCAGTGGTAGCTCAGATCAGGAGGTCTGTTAACTATTACCTATAACTATGGTTGCCATGACATTGTAGAGTTCTATCTTGTTTTACGATTAGTTTGACAACTTGTTTTTTGTATGTATCTTATGGTATTTGAGACAATATTTTTGGAGCTGACAAGAAGGGGTATAAAGAGGGGAAAGCAATAATGTAAGATACAAATAGTCTGTCATGACATTACCCTGTTGGTCTCTGTACTTAACATTTGTCATGTTGTGATGATTGTTCCCGTGGATCCATGTAATTAAACTTGAAATAATCAACTGATATACGAACGAAAGGGAGAAGTTTTTATTTTAATAAATCGCAATCATTTTCCATCTTCCACATTAACCACTACACCATAGAGCTGTGCATTTGACAGGCGTCAGTATAGCCACGGGCCGTTTCAACAGCTAATTGTCCATTGGTGAATGATATCGATACCGTTTAGCTGACCAAGGTTTCTTACTAAGTGTACACCCACCACAAATCCTGTCTATGAACTGTGTCGTTTGCCACTGGCCGTTTTAACAGCGTATTAGCCAGTAATAGGCTTTACCAGTATCTACTAACATATTGGAATAGTCAAGATTTGAGCAATTGTTAGCAAGTCTGCCAAAGCTATTTCATTTCATGGCATAAGAAAAAAAAAAAATCATGGCATAACCACATACTTTTTTTTTTTCGTGAATGAGTACAATAACTATCAATAAAGGTGACGAGAACTAACTTTTTCACCAAGTGAAAAGATGAGAAAATTGTGGAATATACTAGAAATAGTCAATACTAATTAAATGTTGTTGCTTTCAATATATTTGATCTTGGATTAAGGTGGGAGAAGGCAAGTGTGGAGTTGTAGGATTCCACTCCATTTGTGATGAATGGGCACGCATGGCTTCTTCTAGAAGGAGCTTACTCATTAATGATGTAACAAATGATAGCAGCAGCAGAATGAATTCATGAGAGTACAGAAGCATGCCAGTATGCAAGAAAATAGCAACAGACTAATAGTGCACTACTTCACAATGCAACAGGACAATGACCCAAAACAAACTGCTCAGGCAGCCAAGGAGTTCCTCAGGGGGAAAAAGTTGAAGATTTTATACTGGCCAAGTCAATCACCCGATGTAAAACAAATTGAACATGTATTTCAGTCACTGAAGACGAGGCTGAATTAGAAACCACCCAAAACAAATAACCACTTTGAATGGCTTTGATAAAACCTAAGCAAAGCATCTCAAAGGATGATACCAAGGGTGATGTTTTGTGGTCGCAGACTCACAGCTGTCATTGCATGCAAGGAATTTCCAACGGAACAGTTGCTTTTATATTTACATATTTGCTTGAAGTTTAATTGTCCTAATACTTATGCTTACATGAAAAGGAGGGATGTAACTATGAAAGTGTTTTTATTCTTAGTTGAGTAGGGCTGTCACTAATGGCTCGTTTGGTAATGGAAAATTGATCATTTTCATTATTAATTTATTCAGATAAAAAATATTTTAAAAAAGCCTATTAAAAAGCCAAGTTTAGGCTTTTGATTTTGCACAAAAAATACGTATCTTTTGAAACCTCTCAACCTCCAATGCTGAAACTGGATGTAGGTCTATGATCAGGTCTATTATACAATCTGCATAACAAAACATTATTTGGCTTTACTGCAGAGGTGAATAGAAGCCTTGAGGCTATACATTTTACTAAAGATTTTGTTTGTCATAAAATAAACTAAAAGATCCTGAAAACCCTAAATAAAACATGTTGACAAAAATAAAACATGTTGACACAGACAGAAATATTAGGTGACAGTGTGTTTTTTAATTGTATTTTCATATGGTTTCAGTTTACAGTGAAAAAACGTATTAAATTACACACTGACTTGACACGCTATTTAGCACATAACATTGTTGTTTTTTCCTGTTATTTAACAAAGTGGGTCAATTGAAAACCAATTCCCATTTTCTTACATTTAATTACATATTCTATTCCTTTAGGCCAGACATTTCTAAAGAATGCTTCTTGAGGAGTAAAAATTTAAAAAGGACTCAAGAAAGGAGCTCATGCAGAGAGGATGTGTTTAACAAATTCTGTGTAGTTGATGAGCCCATTTGAGTCCTCTTGTCCGACCATGAGTTGGTCAACTTCGATCTCAGTCAACTTCTCCCCAAGGGTTGCCAAAACGTGCCTGAGCTCGGCTCCCATCACTGTGCCATTGCCCTCTTTGTCAAAGACTCTCAGACCCTCCACAAAATCTTCAAAGGTCCCCATCTCCTTGGTGCGTGAGATGTGCTGTAGCATGGGCAGAAAGGTGTCAAAGTCCAACAGCTTGGAATTCATCTCCTCAGCCTTGGGCTTGCCCAACAGCTTGACCACATCTGCATTGGTGGGGTTGTGACCCAAGGCCCGCATTAGGTCTCCACACTGGGCATACCTGATCTTCATCTCACCCATCGGGGTCTCGTCAAACAAGGTGAATGCCTCTTTGTACTCCTCAATCTGATCCGGTGTGAAATCTAGAGTGATGCTTTTGAGGTCCAACTCAGGCTCCTTTGGGGGCTCAGGTTCAGGAGCTTTTGCTTCCTTGGACTCTGATTTTGGCTCAGGTTTCTTAGGCTCCACTTTCTTGGGTTCCACTTTTTTAGGGGCCATTTTCCAGTGCCTACTGCCACTTTAATGTGCAGATGAGAGGAGAGTGGGAGCAATACAGGGACACTGTGCAAGGCTCCCCAAAGCTTTTATACTGCCTGTAGCACATAGAAGATAAGGCTTATCATTTTTAGTACACTGACAGACTATAAAAGGAAGACATTCTGAAATAGAAACACATGCCATTCACTTCAAAATGGAATGTTCCAAGCAGCTGTCATGCTCTCAATAGTCCTACACCTTGGGGTTATATTATGACTAGGGAAGTTTTGAGAGCAGTTAGAATTATAAGTAATTGATTACCAGATGTAATCAAATGAAGTATGATTTCTCTAATTAAATTGTAACAGTGTACATTCATGTTACCAGCTAAATATTTTATTTAGATTATAGCAATATTCTAGATTATTATTATTTTTTTAAACAACATGACAGATTTTTATTACTTTTTAATTCAGCATTTTTCATCTGCAAAAAATACACTGACACCTTTTGTTTTTTATTTTAAATAACATTCAATTTAGCCTAGAAAAACAGGCAGAACAAACATTTTAAGTTTGTTCCACCGGTTTGAGTCAGAGGCCACAATGATGACACACACAGGTTGAGTTTTAATACTTTTATTCTGTTTTCTAATGCCTTTTACAGACTTTCACAATCACTAAGACATTATACACAAGCCCATTTTGCAAAGTTCCAGTATGAACACTATTTACCCCAACCCAATAACTTTTCACCTTCACAACCCCAATTTACACAAAACACGGTTGTCAAGGTTTAAATACTACCGTAGCAAGCAAAGTTTGCAAGCAAAGTCAATAAGCAATAAAGATGTTGTCATGAATGAAAAGTAAAACGTTTTTTGGGACAACTGAAGACCAAGACTGAGAGGTGGTAGACAAGGGAGAGGAAGAAGAACAATAATCCCTAATAAGATTTGTGACACTTTACTACACTATACTGTCCACAACTGCTTGATTGTCTGTTCTCTGAATCAGTACGAATTAGCACAGGTACATGAAAATTGCATTACCTAGAAACTTTCATATTCTATAAAATCTAAATGTACAGCTTCAGAAAAAAATAAGGGATCACTGCACCTTTAACTTTCCTTTCCCAAAAAATGTAAAAGGAAAGTTTTGAGTTTCACTTTGAGTGAGGAACAGAAGTGTTCAATTTGCAATGGTCTCTTAATTTTAACCCTTCTGTTTCCTTTCTGGAAAGGAAAAAGTTGCAGTGGTCTCTTAATTTTTTCCGGATCTGTATATGTTAGTCTCACTTTTTCAGAGATACAAGTTGGTAGTGGTATACAATGCATGAATTCTGAGGCCTAAGAAGTTGCTATTATGAACATTGTTGTATACATAAAGATATGTTTCGAGAAGTCCAGTCAAGAAGAAGAATTTAAGACAATATTTTTTTTTTAAATATAAAGACAAGATGCATATGCATGCATACTGTAGGATTTGTAGGTACAGTGGATATAAAAAGTCTACACGCCCCTGTCAGAATGCCAGGTTTTGTCATGTAAAAGAACCAGGTAATTGTTTTTTTTCCTCAAAGATTTCAGTTTGTTTTCAATAAAAATGTTCACGTTATAGGTTAAATTAATGGTGGAAAAAGTTCTGACATGATTTATCTTTGTCTCATTCTTTTACATCACAATAACCAGTCATTTTAACAAGGGTGTGTTGACTTTTTATAACCACTGTATTTATGACTATAATCCTACACCTGTGTAAAAACACCTTTCCGGTTGCCTTAGTGGGCTCTGCAAAAAAAAATGTTTAAGCATGGTATTTGTGTATTTTCTGTACATTTCAGCACACTCTCTAGACACAATTTATGCAAAATCATGCAAAGTGTAAAATTCTTTAAGACCTGTTTATTGATTCTTGAATCTTTTTATAATACATTTGTAAATTCATCTCAGCAATGTGAAATTGGTACTCAGTAGCACATGTTTGGTTACTAGTCAGACGCTTTAAACGCTAGGCTACCCTGCTACCTCAAAAGATATTATGGATTGCATTTAGAAAGATATTGAGTGGGATCACACAGAGCACTAATTTAAAGGCACATGAACAGGCGTATATACAGTTTTAATTAGATAAAGCAAGAATGCAACAATCTATTTTTGTGGAGCCTAAGCTGCTTTGAGCTGTTGAATGAGAGATAGGCCCACTAGGTGTCTGGCATACAGCTCTGTTGATGGAGCTGGTGATGTGAGCTCTGATAGGCACCAACCACATTCCAGAGGTTTCTCATGTTGTCAGCCTACGTCAATTCACTTTTCTATACAAATTAAAGTCAATCAACATCACAAGTGAGTCCCTCTAATTATAGAAATTACTATAAAATAACGAAGGCTATCATTTCATATGGGCCCCAGTGAATAATCCTGTGGGAAGTTCTGCATCATAAATTCCCCACTATTTTGTTGACCATTAGCGGTCAGTTGTATTTTTAGAAACTACATGTACTCACAGTTCCCTGTCCTGGTGATTTCAGTTGTTTACCACAACTTACTAGCATACATTTAGGTTAGACCTTGTCTGGCAAGGAAACTTAATATTGATGCATTATTTGAGCTCCAAAGTTAACCAGGAATGTGCAGGGTTAGTTATTATTCAATAATTTTTACTTTGAAAAACAAAAAATAAGCCATGGGAACTTTGTCAATTGTTTTATTATGGAAGCTGTAAAAAGGCATGGACAAGAAAATATATTATCAAACGCAATCTAAAGTTATGTTCTCCAAATCCTATCCTTTATATCTGTCGAAAGAGGTCAAATATATAATGTTTATGTTAAAAAAATTCAATGGATTATGATTTAAAATTCCCAAGCAATGTCAGAGAAAGACAAATAATGGAGAGTGGAGACACTAATACATGAAACACTGAAACCTAATTTGCACTGGTTTTGTTGGTTAATGTATAAAAACACAGAAATACAATTACTAAAATGTATACAATATTACATAACTTTGACTGACAGAACAGTGCAACTTAATCAAATATTTGTATTGCAAAAGAACAACATTCTACTTCATTAATTTCCCTGACTCCTCAGCAGAGGGTGGTTGGCAGCATGCTTGCTCTCTCAGTGGTGAATGGCAGCTTGGGTGTTCTGTCGCGCTATCAATATTATCTGTACAAAGAAATGGATAAAGAGCTATGCATATATGATACCAGTCAAAAGTTTGGACACAGCTACTCATTGTAGTGTATTTCTTTAGTGATGCCTATTTTCCAGATTGTGAATCATAGTACATACATCAAAACTAGAAAATAAATGTCACATTGTACAGTAGATCCTTCAAAGTGTGCAACCCTTTGCCTTGATTAGAGTTTTGCACACTTTGTATTCTCTCAACCATGTTCATGTGGCAGTCATGTGAAATGCATTTCAATTTACAGGTGTGCAGGGCTTAAAATTGACACCCACCTATATGAGTGCAAAATCATGTTTTATCATGCCAGTGGCATTCTATACATCTAAACACATGTTTTTTTCATGAATCCAAACCTCAACGGCAACAGCCATCCCTAAATCTCGCACCGCCTCTGGCATGATAAAACATGATTTTGCACTCATATACAAAATACCAGCAAAACATTGCAGCTAAAATAAAGGTAGGAGAAAGATGTTTCCATATTGACTTTTGCCAAGTGGGTTGTGTTTCCTACACAATTCTGGTATTTTTCTTGGGCATGGTCGGGTAGATGTTTTTTTTCTGGAGTCTGCAGCAGAATACAATTTATAGTCAATGAAATCTGGCAACCTTGCATACAGTTCTATGAGTTAAGCTTTGCCCACAGGGGCTTCGCTCACTTTGGTTTATCTCTCTGCCCAATGGCAGTCCCTGAATATTTAAAATATGCATATCAACTTGCCCGTGGACACCGTCCTCAGCTATATAAGCAAGTCGCATACCCCGCTTCAGTCTCCCTTTTTTCTTAATTGAAAAATATTATAAAACTCGGAACGTGGAACGACAGGCATCTGGCCCTGCCATCCGTCAAGGACGGCGTCGCTGCCAGCCTGGTGGAAAAGCAATATGTCCTGTCAGTGCAGTCCCTGGTGGCCTGTAACACCGTGGGCCTATTGGCGGCTTCAGTGGCACGGCTCATGGGGGAACATGCCTCATTATCTCCGGATGAGATGACTGAGGTGTCACAGGCGTCGGCAGCCATACTCAAGCTGACCCAGACCAATTCCCTGTCAGCCGGCAGGGTGATGGCCACGTCGATGGTCCAGATGAGGCACCTCTGGTTGGCCCTGCTTCCTCTACGGGCCCGCCTGGTCCTTTTGAGGCCCCGGGGTCTCGGAGAACTGGAGGTAAGCCTTGTCGACGCCACAGGCAGCGTCAGACCAGGGTGACAGGTGCTGCTGGGGACTCAGGCCGTCCGGCCCAGCCTTGACCTTCTCCTCCGCACGAGCGGGGCCGGTAGGCCCCTCCTTTCATAGACTCTATGGGGGGACTGTCCTTTCGATGCTTCCCCACCCTGTGGGAGTTTTGTGGGGGCTCCTCGGTTCCGATGAATAGTGTTTGTTGAACCTTATTTATCGGTAAGTGAGCCTTTATTGCAGACGCCAGTGGCGAGTACGGCTAGGACTAGTGAGCGGTCTCCTAGCCGTCGATCTCTGACTGAGGGCGCTGTCTCCAAATCCATGAGTGTGGCTTCCCCTCCTACCGCCGCTGTGGTGGCTGGTGGGCGCGTGGGCCCGGCCAGGTGTAAGTGGGTCAAAGTGGTACGCCCTACGCGGCCTGCCACTTTGCCTGACAACGTGCTGGTTAGTGCGCCGTTGGCTAGAACCTCTATCCCCTTGGTTATGGGTGTAACCGGGAAGGAGATGGGCGGCTTGGCACAGATGGCTCAGGTATCTTCAACTCCCTTTCAAGGAGGAGGGCCGGGGCGGCAGACGCGTACAATGGTTATTCAAGGTACCTCAGCTTCGCGCTCGCCCGCTCTCTCTGTTTTACTGAGAGTGGCGTCGGCTTTGCACGCTTCCAGAGTGGCTGGACAGGACCCTAAGGAAGGGTTATGCGCTGCAGTTTCACTGCGCGCCACCCCCGTTCTTAGGGGTCGTGGAGACATTCATGGCATCTCTGGTGAAATTTGCTACCCTGCAGGGGGAAATTGCGGAGCTCCTGGAGAAGGAGGCGGTGTCTGTGGTTCCACTAGGTCAAAGGGAACGGGGCTTGTATTCCCCCTACTTCCTGGTGCCCAAAAAGACTGCCACATGCGCACGACAAAACGTCTCCTGGAGTGTGTTCACCCCGGGGACTTTTGCGTGAGCATAGACCTGAAAGATGCGTACCTCCATGGTTTTCCGATCCTGCCGTGCCACAGGAATTTCCTGCGGTTTGCGCTCCAGGGTCAGGCTTATGAATACTCGAGGGTGCCATTCGGATACGCGTTGGCCTTGCGCACTTTCACCAAGTGCGTGGAGGCGGTGTTGGGTCTACTGAGGGGTCAGGGTTCACACTTTCCAATTGGTGAGTCACCTCACGCAATTGGGGTTTGCAGTGAACTGGAAAAAGAGTGCGCCACAGCCCAGTCACCTTGTGTTTTTTCAGGGGCTCCAGTGGATATGTGGGCACGGGTGTCCGAGGCACGGAGGGAGACCACTTTGCGAGCGTTGGACCATGTCCAGCCGCTGCGGACATTCTCGGTATTCTTAGTCATGTTGCTGCTGGGACTGATGTCCTCAGCCCACACGGTGGTGCCGCTGGGACTCCTGAGTGGTCTTCAGCACTGGTTTGCACGGCTTTGACCGGATCTGTTGCGGCATCGCCGAAGGTTGGTTAGGGTTCTGGCCTCTCTCAAGTCAGACCTGGCATATTGGAGAGACCCACGCACTCTGCAACTTTGCGTGCCCATGGGCAGAGTATCGCTCCGGGTCCCTGTCTTCACGGACGTGTCTCTGGCCGGCTGGGACGGAACGTGCCAGTTGTACTCGATCAGGGGGGTGTGGTCTCTCTCGGAGCACCACATCAACTGGTTGGAATTAGACACGATCTGGCGTGTGCTGCTACACTTCATATCGGCCCTGCGGGGTCGGGATGTGTTGGTGTGGTTGCCCGATGCGCACCGCACCCCAGCTCTTCGCGTGTTATGGTGGCCATAAGTGGGGGAGCCGTTGTCGAAACAGCATCTGTCTTACTGGTTGTGTGAAGCAACTGGTCTTGCTTACGTGTCATGCGGCAAGCCTGCACGTGAGGGGTTTTGGGCGCACACCACAAGTGGGGTGGCGGCCTTGGCTGCTTTGTTCAGGGGCGTAGGGGTGGAGGACATTCTCGCGGCTGCATCGTGGGGAATGCCCTCGCCATTTATTTGTTTCTACTTGTGTGATATGGCTGCGGGGACGTTAGCTCACTCGTTACTTAGCGTGGCTGAGGCAGGGAGGTGAGTACGGGATGCAGGACATGGACGGCGGATAGTGCTCAGGGCTCTGCCCGGAGGCACGGTACGCCTGGCTGGGTTATCGGCTGAACATTCGCAGTGTAGCTGCTTGAGCGTTCATTCGGGCGCCAAGCTGGGTACTCTGCATGTTTTTTGGGCTGGCCTTGGACGCTCCGAGGCAGCATTGAGACTGACTGAGGAGGTACCAGCAGGGTTGGTGCCATGTGTGCGTTCGTACTGTGAACCGGGTGTTGACGCATGGACGTACATTATGATAGCTGAGCGGGATGGACGCGGCTTGGGGAAGTGTGGAGTTCACGCGCCTGAGCTGCTCTGTTGGACACTTGTCTCTGAGTGAGGTGGGTGACCGGCAGTGAGTACATCTTGGGCTCGCTCACTTTGCCCTAAACCAATAGGAGCGAAGACCCTATGGGCAAAGCTTCACGAAATAGAACGATTGTTACTTTCGTAACTCCAGTTCTACGAGTGGAGCATCGCCCATAGTGTTCGTGCCCTGGCCGGTCCCTGCTAAACCTTTCTAATGAAGAAAGGTATATTGGGAGACTGAAGCGGGGTATGCGACTTGCTTATGTAGCCTAGGACGGTGTCCAATGGGAAGTCGATTTGCATATTTTTAATTTTCAGTGACTGCCATTGGGCAGAGGGATAAACAAATAGGAGCAAAGGCTATGGGCGACGCTCCACTCATAGAACTGGAGTGACGAAAGTAACTACTGGACCACTCCAGTCCAGACATCGCAGAGAAGATTAATGTCAAAGAAGGTTGATCCTAATTTTCATTTACACCCAAGCATGTGAAAATATTCCATTAAAACTTAATAACATCAAACTGCATATAATCCGCGTAACTTTTTTATTACTTTTTAGGTGACTTTTAGTAGCCTAAAATTACGGATTTGTTTTTAAAGAGAGAATGGGAGACAAACTGTCATGTCCCCGCCTCCGCAAGCGCGCAGCAGAGGGCGCCCGCGCGCCAGAGTCTCAGTGCACTCCTAATCACACACCTGTCACCAATCACCAAATCACACACCTGTCCCCAGTCACCTCATCACCAAGCATTCAAGTACAGCTCCCTGCCACTTCTCCCATGCCAGATCAATGGTTCATGTTTACATGCCATATCTCGCGGTTTTCAGATTCCTGTCCTGTTCGCCTGTGTACCGACCGATCGCCTGTTTCCATTTACCCCGCCTGTTCCCAGCCTGTACTTTTGCCTTTCGCCTGTGTTCCGACCGCCTGCCTGCCTCCGACTACTCTGCCTGTTCCCTGTCTGTCCCTCTGCCGCCCGCACGGTTTTCGACCTCCTGCCCGTCCCCGACAACTCTGCCTTCCGCTCGTCTGTGCCTTCGCTACACCAATCCAGTCTGCACTTGGATCCCCGCCCGTGTCCGTGTCACAAACGAAGATGATTTGTGAAAGAGCATCAGCTTCGGGTATATCCTATCACAAAAGAAATTTGCCGACATATGCAATATATAGAGTAAAAAATATGTATAATTAACATATTTAAGTTACTAACAATATAAATATATGAACGTGAAGACAGTTAATCAGGGACAGCAGCAGAGACAAGTACAGCTGAAATGTCAAGGGAGATTATCGATCAAGGCAAGAATGGGTAAAAATAACTTGACAAGGCTGTAAAAATAAAGCTGTTTAGTTTTTATGCAAGTCTATATTAACAAGAACATAGCATAACAAAAATAGACAACAATAATATTGACTGCGATAAATTATGAAGCTGATAGGTGATTTAATATTTATTTTTAAATAACATGTTCATATTTCTAGGTTATGTTAAGAATAAATATATTGCTTGCATATTTTGGCTGATATTAGGGAGGATATTGTAGCATGCATTTGCTGCTCATGTAGACATAGAAAACAGGGTATATTTAACATTATAATAGTAGTCTTTTTCAAGTGTAGCCACATTATATAAAGTATTTCACAGAGGGGGTGTCCGGTAGAGTGGAGTACCACCTTTGCCTAATTGTGACTGAACCAATGAACAAGACAGGCTAGGATGTGCAGTAGCACACCGTAGTCAAATTTGATCAAGTAAAACTAAATAACCCAACAACAAAATGGTGGCTAGTGAAAATAATGAGGGGCTAGTAATGTTGGAAAACCAATCGCCACAGTGGCTGATGAGCAAAAAAGTTAATGTCAAGCGCTGCTGAAATGCATTGTTAAAAGTCCTTTTGTGGGTCCTTTTGTAGAATGTATTTCCTTCTTAATGCATTTGTTAGAAATCAGCCATGTCGTATAGTGGTAGTAATAATAACTCGCGTACTCGGTTGTCAAGGGAGAGAGTAATTCAATTGTTTATTGCAGCATATTGATAGTCTATTAGCACATGATGTTACAGGCCCAAACTCTTACCTACTCTCTTTGTCTATCTCTTCTCTCTCAACTGGAATGTGGGGTACGAGCTGTTAAATACCTTGGGGGGTGTGATAACCTACCAAAGCCAAGACACTAACCCCCACACCAAATGGTCTATGCATACATTCCTGTGGTTACCAGAGCCCAACAGGCCGAATCTTAACTTTCTGTTATTCTAAACATCTAGTCACATTCACTTCTAATGAACTATACATTCATATTGTAGTTGTTAATGCTCAGATCCTACACATTTGAGCCAGTTGTGTGACAGGGTAGTGTTGGTATACAGACGTTCATTATCATGTCTGTCTGTGCTGTAGTTGTCCATATTATGGCAAAAAAGCTCAAATAAGCAAAAAGAAACAACTGTCCATAATTTCTTTAAGACATCAAGGCCAGTATATCTGGAAAATTTCCTGAACTAAGTGCAGTTGCAGAAACCATCAAGCACTATGATGAAACTGGCTTGCATGAGGATGGCAAGAGAGAATAGTTCTCTGTTAGAGGATAAGTTCATTAGTTACCAGTCTCAGAAATTGGCAACTAACTGCACCTTAGTTGCAGCACAAATAAATGCTTCACAGAGTTCAAGTAAATGTCAAAATATCAAAATTTCTGTCAAGATATGCAAACCTATGAGCGCAGCTGTATGTATAAACAGCTCCGGTGAAAATTAGGTGTATATTGTAACTTTTTCTTTCCTTTCCAAAAAAGTTGACAGCTGCCATTGTCCTGACCCCCTCCTCTTCCCGATGTCTGTCCTTGACCATCTGGTTATGCCCCTGATCTAGGCTGGGTTTGAATGGACACTGGGATTAGCCCACATGCATTGAACTATAAAAACTTGGACTCTTAATATGTTCACCCAGCACAGCCAGAAGAGGACTGGTCACCCCTCGGAGCCTGGTTCCTCTCTAGGTTTCTTCCTAAATTTCGGCTCTCATAGGGAGTTTTTCCTAGCCACTGAAGTTCAACACTACTGTTGTTTGCTCCTTGGGGTTTAAGGTCGGGTGTTTTGTGAAAGCACTTTGCGACAACTACTGATGTAAAAAGGGCTTTATATAATAAATGTGATTGATTGAGTTGAAAAGGAAGGTTTTGAGTGAGGAAAGGAAAAGAAAGGAAAGAAAAAGGTGCAGTGGTCTCTTAATTCTTTCCAGAGCTAAATAAATAATACACAGCTTATATACACAGTTAGATCCAGAAATAATTGGTCACTGACAAAAGTTTGTCTGTTTACCAACATATTCCATTTACAGTTGAATAATGAATATGGACTTAAAATGCAGTCACCCAGCTTTAATTTGAGGGTATTCACATCCAATTTGGCTTTAATATGTAGACCCCTCTTTTTCAAGGGACCAAAAGCAATTGGACAATTGACTCAAAAGCTTTTTCATGGACAGGTGAGGGCTATTCCTTCATTATTTCTTTATTCCTGGCAAAAGGCAGGGAGTTGATTGCGTGTGGCATTCGCATTTGGAAGCTGTTGCTGTGAACCCACAACATACGGTCAAAAAAGCACTCAATACAAGTGAAACAGGCAAGAAAAATCAATCAGAGAAATAACAGGAACATTAGGAGTGGCCAAATCAAAATGTACATTCTGAGAAAAAAAGAATGCACCGTTGAGCTCTGCAACACGAAAAGGCCGGGAGACTAACAGAAGACAACAGCGGTGGTCGCTCAAGGCATTCTTACCATGGTAACAAAAACCCACTTCACAACATCCTGACAAGTGAAGAACACTCTCCAGGAGGTAGGCATATCATTATCCAAGTCTGCCATAAATGGAAGATTTCACGAGAGCAAGTACAGAGAGTTCACAGCAAAGTATTGATAAGCCTCATAAATAAAAAGGCCAGATTAGACCAGATTAAACAAGAGCAGCAATCTTTGGACAGACGAATCTCAGATCAACCTGTATGATAGGAATGAAAAAGTATGCAGAAGGCTTGGAACGGCTCATGATCCAATGCATACTACATCATCTGTAAAACATGGTGGAGGCAGTGTGATGGTAGGAGCATTCATGGCTGTTTTTGATGATGTGACAAAGGACAGAAGCAGCTGGATGAATTATGAAGTGTATAGGGATATTGTCTGCTCAGTTTCAGCCAAACTCAGCAAAATTGATTAGACAACACTTCACTTTACAGATGGAAATTGATCCGAAACATTTAGCGAAAACAACCCCGGAGTTATTAAGGCAAACAAGCAAATTCTGAAATGGCAAAGTCAATGATCTCAACCCAATCGTCCATGCATTTTATTTATTGAGGACAAAACTCTGCCAAAAAGGCAGAATGAGCCAAGGACAAACAATAAATGAAGAGAGCTGCAATAAAGGCCTTGCAAGCATCACAAATTAAGAAACCCAGCATTTGGTGATGTCTATTCATTCTAGATTTCATGCAGTCATTGCCTGCAACAGATTTTTGACAAAGTGTTACAAATGTATATTATATTTATGATTGTGTTAGTTACTTTTGAAATTGTTGCAATTCCAAAAAAATTTTCATACATTTTTGTTCAACCCCTTGAATTAAAGCTGAAAGTCCACACTTCAACTGCATCTCAATTGTTTTATTTCAAATCCATTGTGGTGGTGTACAGAGACAAAAATATTGTCCAAATATTTAACTAAAAACTCTTAGGAGACCACTGCAAAGTTTTCTGTTTTACAATACATAGTTGTGTTTGAGTAAAATGAGAATGTTTGTCTATTCTAAAAACAACTGACAACATTTCTCCCAAATCCCCCCCCAAAAATTGTCATTTAGAGTATTCATTAGTAGAAAATATCAACACGTCAAATTAACCAATAAAAGGTGCATTGATTTCAGACTGGAAATAATGCAAAGTAAACAAATTCATATTCATTTTACAAAATACTAATCTCCAGGTCTCCATCTAACCATTACATGGATGGTGTTGGGCAAAGCTGAAAATTTTACTCATCAGAAAAGATTACCTTAACCCATTCCTCTACGTTCCAATCCCTATGGTCTTTTGCAAGCTTCAGCCTGGCTCTTTGCTTCTCAACGATGAACGTATTTTTTCTAGCTTTGTATGACTCCAGCCCTACCCCTGCCACCTAATCAGTACCTCATTAATTAAAATGCCTGTGTTGGAATATAACAGACAAAAATGTAGAGATGTTAATTTAAGAAAAAATAGGAGTGGTCTCTTAATTTTATCCAGAGCTTTGTAAGTACACATCCTTAAATATTTTCTAGAATTACCTTTTGATTTTATTACAGCACTCAGACTTTTTGGGTAGGAGTCTACTAGCATGGCAAATCTTGACATGGCAATATTTGCCAACTCTTTGCTAAAGCGCTCCAAATCTGTCAGATTGCGAGAACATCTCCTATGCATAGCACTCTTCACATCACCCCACAGATGTTCAATTAGATTCAGGTCTGGGCTCTGGTTGGACCATTCCAAAACATTTATCTTCTTCTAGTGAAGCCACACTTTTGTAGGTTTGGATGTGCGATTTGGGTCGTTTTCCTGCTGAAAGGTGAACTTCCTCTTCATCGGATCCCTGAAGGTTTTGTACCATAATTCCCTCCCCCCCGACTAAAGCCCATGTTCCAGCTGAAGAAAAACAGCCCTAAGGCATGATGCTGCCACCACCATGGTTCACTGTGGGTATGGCGTTCTTTGGGTGATGTGCAGTGTTGTTTTTGCACCAAACAAATCTTTTGGAATTATGGCCAACAATTTCCATCTTGGTTTCATCAGACCATAACACATTTTCCCACGTGCTGGGAGACTGTTTTTGCGAATTTCGGCCGGTATTGGATGTGTTTTTTTGTAAAAAAAGGATTCCATTTTGCCACCCTACCCCATTCATATGAAGAATATGGGAGATTTTTGTCACATGTAGCACACAGCCAGTACTTGTCAGATATTCCTGCAGCTCCTTTAATGTTGCTATTGGCCTCTTGGAAGCCTCCCTGACCAGTTTACTTCTTGACCAGTTTTCACTTGATGATGACGGTCTTCACTGTGTTCAATGGTTTATCTAATGCTTTAGAAATTATTTTGAAACCTTCTCCTGACTGATATCTTTCAATAATGAGATCCCTCTGATGCTGTAGAAGCTCTCTGCAGACCATGGCTTTTGCACTGAGATGCAACTAAGAAAATGTCTGGAAATCCCTACTAGAACAGATCTTTATATGTCATTTATCTGAATCATTTTAAATGATGGCAGGTGTGTAATTATTACTATTTAACATGATTTTGAAAGTGATTGGTTAATTCTGAACAGAACCATATTCCCAGTTATATGAGGGTGTGCACACTTATGCAGCAATTTCAATTAAATTCTTCACATCATAGGTCACATTAAAAGTGTAAAAGCGATAAATGAATGTGAATTAGGAATGGTTGTGGCACATTTTTATTTTGTCTTTCAGGTTTGTTGTGTGAAACTTTGTTCGATATTGAAGTCACTATAATAATGTTGGATGCAAAACTCAATATGTTATTTTTGTGCAACTACTTTTGTAGTTCTGTGTTCCAAGAATCCGTGTGAAACTTTCAAATGAATTTCATATATCTCACAAGAAATTTGAACTGAAAGCCAATGAATGGCGGCTGTGCTCAACAAGGTGAGGGAGAAAAGGTCCTACCCTGACAATCAGTGCCCCCTCCTGGTAGTATTTGGCAGTTGGAGTGATATTGTGCTTAAAGTTTTCCAAGTGTTTCTCAGTGGCGTGGGTGTTATCATAAGGGCTACCCTGCTGTATGGCTCTCTTTTCATGATGTTGGTGAAGCTGCTGATTAGAGCAGGCCAGTAGAATCAAGGTATGGAGAGCCAATCTGTACCCGTGAGAGTTGGGATATGGTAAATATAACAGATACCCAAGAAAATGACATCTACATAATTTCAACAATTTTGTATTTCCACTATAATATTTTTCAAAGGGGAAATACCCTTTACAATGGCTGTAAAAATATATTTTTAGTCTTCTGATAATGGTGTATAGCGTGGTGAAATTATCAAACGCACTGGAGGCGCTGACCAGTCGGCAGAAAGGATGCACATCCACCTGAAGCACGAGCAGCTGACACATGCCCATCAGCCAAAAAGACACCAACCTACAATCTGACAAGCGAAATCTTGTCAGGGAACTGCATCACTCAGACACAGATAATACCCATTTTTATAACACAATGTAAACACAATGAAATTACATTTGAATATAAATGGACTATCTATATGTAACAGAAATACCCAATAAACACGTAACGTGTACAACATCAGTCAATAGACCTGTACTGATTGCTGTACTATTTTATGTTAGCTTCAGGCATTAGGGCAGTGTTTTCCATATGTTCAGTCCATATGTTTAGCCTGTCTAAGCAGACTGATGGAATGCAAACCAAAAATGTTTTTTAACACTGGTCCAATACAGATGACTACAGAGACTACAAGTACAGTATTGTACTGTTTCAAACCAGGGAGCTTAAGAGTTCAATTTTCAGGGTTCAGTATCAAATGGTCAGATGATATCTCATAGTCAACAAAGCATTTCCAGTAAAAAATTTTACTTAGACATACTCTTCAATGTTTGGATGATTAGATCAGACAGAAATATTATTCTTGATATTTTACCTAATAAATTGACATGTTGGTCCTCAATTCATTTTCATTTCCATCTGAATTTGCTACTTATTGTTGGTGCTTCTCATTTCCTGGTAAATCTGCATGTCAGCAAATCCAAAAGTGTCTGCGGTGCTGGTTGATCCTGAATCCACTTGATTACCAAGTGATCAGTATCCTATACCCTATATATTTTCCACCCCTTTTCATTAGGACTGTTTGTTTTTCCGACACCAAAACATTTCACCACACTTGTTTGGTTATTTTTTTTCATGGCATTTTGGATGAAGTGGCCCATGCCTATTAGCCACAGGAGACTTTTTAATTAACCTTTCTTCACACAGAAGAAATGGTCTCTCCAGTTGTGACTTTCAACTGAGAAGATTTTCGGGGTGTAGACAAGGCATGTGAATGTCTCTAATGTACAGTATTGAAAAAAACCAATCCTGACCAAACTTTGTGGATGTGTCATGTGGCTTCATCTCCTTCTTTTTTCTTTAGCAATATTTTAAGAGCAAATGCTTTTCCTTTACCAGCAAATGGAGATACAAAAACATCTTATTCAAGCATGAATCTCAACAAGAGCTTTGCAGACATATGTACCAACTGTTGTTCTTGTGTTCCAAATGGCCACTATTCTTGCGCATTAACTTGTTCCACAGTAAAGGAGGCTTCAACCTTGTTTTAATTTGCCAAACACAATAAAACATCTACACCTGCTGGACTAATGATATTGATATGTGGGCTTTTTGGCCGCATTAGTTACTTGCAGAAGCCATCAGCATCCACCTGAACACATTGAAGTGCAGAGGCTTCTTCACTACACAAATCTGTGATCGGTAAGCTTTTCTTATTTGTAGTCATAAAACAACTTTTCTCTGAAATGCCGGTTGGTGCTCTATTTTTGATGACCTGGTCCAAATCTTCCTCCAATCAGTCATCATCAAAATTATTTCATAAAGCCCTTTTTACATCGGAAGTTCTCACAAAGTGTTTTTACAAAACACCCGGCCTTTAAACCCAAGGAGCAAACAACAGTAGTGTTGAATTTCAGTGGCTAAGAAAAACCAGTACCCTTGAGTACAAGTTGAAATAATAAAAAATGCATGTGGGCTGAGTCCAGAGTCTAAAAAACATAATTCAGGTCAGAAGCATGACCAGATGGACAAGGATAGGGACAACCGGGGGGTGCGGGTCAGCAGAGTGGCAGCTGAAATCGTCAGGTATCGTCTAGATCGGTAACACAATCAGGAGGACTTTGGACAGGGATAGCAGTTAGAGCTCAGTGTTTTTAACCTCCTACGTTTAAAAGGGGCCGGAGACAGGGAACATTTAGAAAATGCATTCCTTAGAACTACAAGTTTTATGGTGGAGAAGGAGAACTGACCCCACTCCCCCAGCACAATAATATAGAAGTGTAAGACCTTGGGGCTGAGACGGGGGGGGGGGTCCAGTGACATTGTGTCCCTATCCAGGGGAGGCCCCGGACAGGGCCGAACAGGCAGGAAAGCAATTCACCCACATTGCCAAGCATCAACCAAAAGGAAACCCACCAACTGCAACCACAATGAAGGAGGGCCTAGTATTGTCAGCAGAGTACAGCCCAATTGCACAAGTGCGCAACAGAGAGACAACAACAAGCCAGCGACTCTGCCCCCGAATGGCATTAGAGTGAGGGCATCCCAATGGCGAAGGGAGCTCACCTGGCAAGACAGCGAGGGTGGACAGTATCAGGCCTTTCTGGTCACCTTCACGCCCCTGGGCCATTCTACACTTATTCATAGACCAGGCTGAAAAGATTAATCTTTAGTAGACGTGACGTGATTTAGATGTGAATACCAGGAAATTAAAGCTGAAATTCTGCAATCTTGTCTCATTCTCATCTTTTGACCTTGAACCCAAATTTCTTCAATGACCAACAAAAACTAAATAATTTGCCTTGTAATTTCAATACTTTTGGAGGGGACTGTATAACTGTGTGTCATCAGCATAGCAGTGAAAATTGACATTGTGATTTTGGATTTCCTGGTGTCCACGTCTAGATGTGTTAAAAAACTCCGGAGATACCACCCTTTGTTTGAACCCACCCATTTTTCCAGTATTGGAACATGTGACTGACAGATGTTTCTTGTTGCCCAGATGTTGCCTTTTAGGTTGATTGTTCAGATATTAAATAGCTCTGCATGACTTGTCTAAGTTTCCATCCTTGGTTCAAACCTATAAAGACTGAATTTCTTGTTAAAGAGGATAAACCAACATGAAGACCAGAGAGCTGTCTATGAGAGAAAAGCAAGCCATTGTCAAGCTGAGAAAAGAAGGAAAATCAACCAGAGCCATTGGACAAACATTGGACATAGCAACCACAACAATTTGGAATATCTTGAAAGAGAAAGAAACTACTGGTTTACTAAGCAACAGACGTCGAACAGGTCAGCCAAGGAAAACAACAGTAGTGGATGACAGACATATTGTGAGAAAACCACCAAAACGTCAGTAAGTGGCATCACAATCTCCACAGTGCAGGGGTTAAGATATCACAATCCACTGTTTGAAGAAGACTCAGAGAGCGGAAATATAGAGGCCACACCACAAGATTGATATTTGCAAAGAAGTCCAGAGATGAGCCCCAATAGTTTTGGAACACAATCTTATGGACTGATGAGAGCAAGATTAATCTCTACCAAAGTGATGGAAAGGCCTAAGTGTGGAGAAAGAACGGAACTGCTTATGATCCAAAGCATACAAGCTCATCTGTGAAGTAAGGTGGAGGTAATGTCATGTCTTGGGCGTGCATGGCTGCTTCTGGAACAGGCTCATTAATATGTATTGATTATGTAACTGATAATGGTAGCAGCAGAATTCATTCAGACGTGTACAGAAACATTTTGTCTGCCAATTTACGGAGAAAAGCATTGAAACTAATCGTGAGGATGTTTATCATTCAGCAGGACAATGACCCAAAGCACACTGCCAAAAAAACAAAGGATTTCATCAGGGGGAAAATGTGAAAGGCTTTAGACTGGCCAAGTCAATCACCTGACCTTAACCCAATAGAGCATGCATGTCACTTCCTTAAGAGGAGACTGAGGGGAGAAACACCCTGAAACAAACAACAACTGAAAGAAGCTGCGGTAAAAGGCTGGAATAGCATCACAAATGAAGAATGCAACAGTTTAGTGATGTTGATGGGTCTCAGGCTTGAGGCAGTTATTGCAAGCAAGGGTTATGCCACCAACTATTAAATGTTATTTACTTTGAGATTATTTGTTCCATTACTTTTGCTCACCTAAAAATGCTGTGGTCTAATACAAACAGTGATATGTCCTAAGTTGTTTAACACATCTAGATGTGAAAACCGGGAAATTAAAGCTGAAATTCTGAATTCTTGTCTCATACTCATCTTTTGATCATAAACCCAAATGTCTTCAGGGACCATCAAAAAAAAATGGAAAATGTCTTGCCGTTCCAATACTTCCGGAGGGGACTGTATATAATGCTTTGGAGATTATTGTGTACCATAGCCAGACTGATATCTTTCAACAATGAGATCCCTCTGATGCTTTGGAAGCTCTCTGCAGACCCTGGCTTTTGCTCTGAGATGCAACTAAGAAAATGTCAGGAAAATCCTACTAAAACAGCTGAACATTTTTGTGATTAATCAGAGTCACTTTAAATGACGGCAGGAGTGTAATGACGTCTTTTTAACACGAGTTTGAATGTCAATACAAAGTTGGACAACGGTATGACATTAGTCCAAAGACCCTTACTTGGGTCTTAATAGAATCATTAAATAAATAGTTCCTTTAAGAACTAGAAGTAGAATGTTCTTTATGGAACTGCTAAAGGTTCAAAGAACCTTTGTTGATTCCCAAAAGAACCAAACAATAAATGGTTATATTAAGAACTATTGGATAAAAGGTTATTTTTGAAAGGCAAAAAGGTTACCCTATGCCATCAAGCTGGGAAACCTTTTTTGGTTCAACTTAGCCCCTTTATTTATTAAAGTGTATAGGAAAACTTTTTAAGGGCAGTTGTCATGTCGACAACTCAGCAACAACAATATCAGAAAATGCATTGTATTATCTAATCAAATCATTATCTAATCAAAGTACTGACAGTTTATAGACAGTGGTGTTAGAAATCAGCCATGTCGTATAGTGGTAGTAATAATAACTCGCGTACTCGGTTGTCAAGGGAGAGAGTATTCAATGTTTATTGCAAAGCCAAGACACTAACCCCCACACCAAATGGTCAATGTAAACATTCCTGTGGTTACCAGAGTGTAACCCAGGGAGAATCTTAACTTTCTGTTATTCTCAATATCTAGGCATATTCACTTCTAATGAACCATACATTCATATCGTAGTTGTTAATGCTCAGATCCTACA
Organism: Esox niger; assembly: GCA_016801105.1. NCBI lineage: Eukaryota > Metazoa > Chordata > Actinopteri > Esociformes > Esocidae > Esox > Esox niger. The sequence goes on along the minus strand of JACXGJ010005994.1, from coordinate 9,282 downwards.
GTGGTGACAAAGCAAACAAAAAATTATGTCATTCCATATGGTATTTGCAGGGGGAAAAAATATTTAAATTTGAATAACATTTTTTGGCAGGAAAATCCCCACAAAATATTATATCATTTACATGACACACTTTATTGTTAGAATGGAGAATGTAATAAATGAGCAGACTACTGAGCATGTCCTTAGAAATAGGGTCAGTCTAACCTAATTTTGAAGACTGAGAACGGAGACAAACACGTTGTTACTGAGACACTACACATTCTACTGACTGCTTTTGCATTGAGGTGGATGTGTTGAATTTATCTCTATTTTTCTGTCCCACTCCTCTCTCTCAAGATCCCTATTGCCATTGAATGTGTATGACCCCATTCCGCCTTCAGAACTGCCTTAATTCTACCTGGCATTGATTCAACAAGGTGCTGAAAGCATTCTTTAGAAATGTTGGCCCATATTGATAGGATAGCATCTTGCAGTTGATGGATATTTGTGGGATGCACATCCAGGACACGAAGCTCCCGTTCCACCACATCCCAAAGATGCTCTATTGGGTTGACATCTGGTGACCGTGGAGGCCATTTTTGTACAGTGAACTCATTGTCATGTTCAAGAAGCCAATCTGAAATTATTCGAGCTTTGTGACATGGTGCATTATCCTGCTGGAAATAGCCATCAGAGGATGGGTACATGGTGACCATAAAGGGATGGACATGGTCAGAAAAAATGCTCATGTAGGCCGTGGCATTTAAACGATGCCCAATTGGCACTAAGGGGCCTAAAGTGTGCCAAGAAAACATCCCCCACACCATTACACCACCACCACCAGCCTGCACAGTGGTAACAAGGCATGATGGATCCATGTACCCATTCTGTTTATGCCAAATTCTGACTCTACCATCTGAATGTCTCAACAGAAATCGAGACTCATCAGACCAGGCAACATCTTTCCAGTCTTCAACTGTCCAATTTTGGTGAGCTCTTGTTAATTTTAGCCTATTTTTCCTATTTGTAGTGGAGATGAGTGGTACCCGGTGGGGTCTTCTGCTGTTGTAGCCCATCCGCCTCAAGGTTGTGTGTGTCGTGGCTTCACAAATGCTTTGCTGCATACCTTGGTTGTAATGAGTGGTTATTTCAGTCAGTTGCTCTTCTATCAGCTTGAATCAGTCGGCCCATTCTCCTCTGACCTCTAGCATCGACAAGGCATTTTCGCCCACAGGACTACCGCATACTGGATGTTTTTCCCTTTTCACACCATTTTTTGTAGACCCTAGAAATGGTTGTGCGTGAAAATCCCAGTAACTGAGCAGATTGTGAAATACTCAGACCGGCCCGTCTGGCACCAACAACCATGCCACGCTCAAAATTGCTTAAATCAACTTTCTTTCCCATTCTGACATTCAGTTTGGAGTTCAGGAGATTGTCTTGACCAGGACCACACCCCTAAATGCATTGAAGCAACTGCCATGTGATTGGTTGATTAGATAATTGCATTAATGAGAAATTGAACAGGTGTTCCTAATAATCCTTTTGGTGAGTGTATACACTAGGTTAGAAGCCAGTGGCTGTCGCCCAGCGTTATTGTAGCAGTGAGGTCAGAGCGGTGCTAGGGAAGTTTTGGGTAGGCAGGTATAGAGGTGTAGGGATGTTCAGGGTCCTTTGTATTTGTTATCTTTGATTTGACTGACCGCTGGCATTGCCCTATACCTGCCCTCTTTCCCTGTTGTTTGTTTCATGATTTACTTTAAATACCCAAGACACTGGGCTAGCCCATCTGCCTGGTTGTCCAACTTCCTTTCTTGCACACACTCCACCACATTTGCCGCCATTACAGGGAGAGTACGAGCAGCGGATTGTTGCGTTCGCCTCCCTTGGGAGGCGTCCGTAACAGTCTGCATTAGCAAGGACATGATCATCATCACCACCCTCGCCTCGTACAAAGTTATCAACCAATTGTGTTAGCATCTCCAAAGTAACAATGGTTGTGTTGTAGCTGTTGAGTGTAATGCCTTTTGCTTTGAGACAGGTCAGACCGTTAACAGTTTTGTAACCATGTCTTTGGCCCACCACTAACAATTAGATCGATGCTGTCACCATCCGGTAACTCATCGGTCAAGTCACCCAAAAACGGCCCCAGTGGGGGCACCCAATCCCAATGGTGTGTGAAAAAGATCACGGAATCAGTTTCTGTGTAGAGTACATGTCTATCCAACTTCTCCGTGAGTGAATTCAACTCCAGTCTAGCATAAGTTGTTGTGAACGCAGCAATAAAACATTTGTCGTTACGTGGTTTGATTGGTGTCTGTTTTGTATAATGCCACTGTACCATCGCAACTGTGTCTGAGATGAAAGAGAAAGGTTCATAAGGTTAGACCACTCACCCATCTTACCCCAAAGAATATTCATTGCCAATTTAGCCAAAGATCGCCTGGCACTGTTTCCAAGAATATTTTCCTTGTCAAGCTGCACACCCTCCTTTTCATGATTTTCACACATATACTGGTCTTTAGCATTATCATTAACCACAGATGGTGGGAAGCCACTAGCTTCCTGCTTGTGCTTCAGGAATGTTCTCATGTAATCTGCAAAAAGATTATCTGATGTCCTGGTGAAATCCCAGACTTCAAATATTTCCTTTCACAACAGCCTTAACCAGCTCAATAGAAACCCAGGTACCCGTTAAAGCTCTTTCTGAATCAGTATGTAAACAATCAGTTACCTGGTTTTCAGACTCTGCACATAATCTACATAAGGGAAAGAACAGTTTACCGCCTTCCCTGTGCGGTAAAAAGGGGTGATAAAGGCGTTTCGGTGGACACACAGTAGCTTTAACAATACCAAAGTAGGTGTCTAGCAGTTTGAAATCTTGAAAGATGTCCAATCGGATAAGTCTTTGTCTTGTTGCAGAATGGGTTTTTGCAGAGTGTTTTAAGCTGATTCCACTCACACTCCCATATGTATTGAACATGTACATTGTTTTGTTCTTTTAAAGCCTCAAGCTTGGTCAGCCATTGTTAGTTCATCAACCCGTACTAAATCTTTGTTATAGGGTTCGTGCTTGTTGAACAATGACACTTTGGGTGACCGTGCCAGAAACAGCCTAGAAATAGACTGTGCACACACCATCACGACCAATGTATCCATCAGCATAGTAGGCACCGATTTTCATTCCCCCCAGGTTCAGGGCATGCTATATTGGTATATTCTCATCAGAGGCCACATATTCATGCCACTGGATTGAGCTGTTTGAGACGGTCTTCTGACAACTGTTGTAATTGTCTGAGGCTTCCAATGCAATGGTGTCCTTGGTGAGGAATCCGTTGCAAAAGACTTTCATGCAAGCTGAAGCAATCGTAATTGACAGTATTGGGTCAACACCACCACACTCCAGGAACTCTCAAGACGACCACATCATTCACACAGTAAGCCTTAATTTCTTCCTGCATGATAAAAAGGATCTGCGGAAACAGTTTTGTACCATTGCAAAAACTCATATTTTTGTACACAGTTTTTTTTTGCCATCATGGTGTTCACACCGTAGTATTGTGTTTCCGGATGGGGACCGACATAATTCTCATTCTCCTTGATATTAAACTTCTAAATAAAGTAGCCTTTTTTCGAATCCTTAAAACCCATAGCATGTGGCAAGGCTGCCAGCTTCATCGGTAGGAAGCAATGAAAATCAATGTAACTCTGATTGAATGTGCTATCTGTAAAAATCATGAACTTGCTACGATTAGCAATAAGTGTCATGCCAATTCCATTGTTAGCAAGATACTGCATCAAGATGTAACCATCGAAACCTTTAGAGTTGTGTGCTATAAATGTGTAGTCAGTATATTATGGTTGCCTAATCTTTTGGAAAAAAGCAGCAACACAACCATCTCCGGCCAAACACCACGTCTCGTTATCAAAGCTTATTGCGCACACAACATTTGCAGTATGCTCACAATTTATCTTCATCTTCATCCGCTTATCCGTTGTCGGGTCGCAGGGGCAACAGCTCCAGCAAGGGACCCCAAACTTCCCTTACCCGAGCTACATTTGATAGCCCTGACTGGGGGATCCTGAGGCATTTCCAGGCCAGTGTCAAAATATTATCTCTCCACCTAGTCCTGGGCCTACCCCGAGGTCTCCTCGCAGCTGGACGTGCCTGGAACACCTCCCTAGGGAGACGTCCTGGGGGCATCCTTACCAGATGCCCGAACCACATCAACTGGCTCCTTTCAATGCAAAGGAGCAGCAGCTCTACTCTGAGTTCCTCACGGATGACTGAGCTTCTCACTTTATCTCTAAGGGAGACACCAGCCACCCTTCTGAGAACTCATTTCAGCCACTTGTACTCGCAATCGAGTTATTTCGGACATGACTGAGAGAAAGTAGGCTTGAGAAACTTAACACAACACAGATGTACTAACTAACTCTTGAGCAGAGGTGTATGGATAGGACACACGTCCCGTCCATACCTCCTGCTAGGGGTTGCCCATGTGACTGTCACAGGCTTGAGGGATAGGACCATTGACCATATGCTGGAACATCCCATACAAGGGTCATTTAGACCTTTCTTATTGGAGGGTATTTGGCTGGGTTTGACCCTAGGCCGCCTCCCTTGTATTATAAGTACTGTGGAACTTTCTGTATTCTTTGGAGAGAGAGAGTGGGAACTATGACCTGTTAACATCGTAAGTCTCATTCTGAAATAAAAGGCTCTCCCCTGACTTTCTGGTTGCATAACTTTTTGTTCTTGGACATCATCAGAACAGGAAGCTAAAATGACCCAGCCTTCATGACCATAGGTGAGGGTAGGAACGAAAATTGACCGGTATATCGAGAGCTTTGCCTTCTGGCTCAGCTCTCTTTTCGTCACAACGGTGAGGTAAAGCGAATGCAATACCGCCCCCGCTACTCCGATGCTCCGGCCAATCTCCAGCTCCATTTTTCCCTCACTCGCAAACAAGACTCCGAGATACTTGAACTCCTTTACTTAGGGTTAAACCTCATTCTCTACCCGGAGGAGGCACTCCATTGGTTTCCTGCTTAGAACCATGGCCCCAGATTAAGAGGTGCTAATCCTCATCCCAGCCACTTCGCACTTGGATACAAACCGATCCAGTGTGTGCTGTAGGTCACAGACCGATGATGCCATTAGGACCACATCATCCTGTGTATACAGTTCACAGGATTGCAATTGTCTCAAAATCATAAAATATGTAGTGTTCACTGTGGTCCTCGGGTTTAGAGGGTTTCATGAAACACTGATAATTAATTTCAACAGAATGATCCATGTCACAATTGGGACACAAGTTAGTCGTGCACTTGTGCACTTTATAGTTGGTAATAATTACGTAGTAATGACAGCCGCAATCAACAGAGTATTTCTTCTTATCACACCTACTAACCCAACGAACAACACTTTTGTGGTGCTTCAAGCTTTTATGTTGTCCATAAAAAAATTCAGAATAACATATCTGCATACTGCTTTGTGTTATGGGGTTGGTTATAACAATCTTCATGAAGACGGACACTACAGCTATGTTTACAGCCATGATCGCCACTGGTGTTAAAACCTGTATAACACATCCCACAAACATATGACACCCAGAAAACCCTTCAGATTCACGATGCCATAGAAGTGGTTATTCTCTAAGTACATAGAGACAGTTCCAAAACAGGAGACAGTGTCCTCCTGTTTTGAAACTTGGTGAAGTGAACATCCCGTGTTCGATGAAAGACAACGATTTTACACCCTGTCATTTCTTCAAACCGAACAATATCCGTGAATGGAAAACAATCATCTAACGCTAAACCAGCCCCCATATGTAACTCATGACCACTTATGCATTACTCTGCATAAAACTTTCAAGTAAATTACCAAATGTGGGTTCATTATATTCATCTGCTCTCATGGTCATGTACGGGGGAAATCAGAGTTTCACCAATCAACTCAATCTGCAGACGATCACCAGAACTGTGTACAAGGTCTGAAGCTCTAACAATTATATTATCCAAGCCTGCCACAATGATTGCATAGAATGTGCCAAAATCCCCAACTTCACCATTATTTTGGAAATGTATCAACTGTCGTAATTCAACCACGTCAAACGCATTATGTTGTAACTTTGCCATCATGAGTTGATGAGTTGACGGTAAAATATGTATTATCTTCAGCTTTCACGCATGAAAGAATACAATGTAACAAAAATCCCCTGACACTGTGCAGCCACAAGGTGGGGTGTCCGTAACTGAAGCCATTGATGCACTCTGTAGCATCACCGGGGGTCTTCACTCTGTTGGTTCGAAAATAGATTACAAAGGTTCAGCTGTATGCCTATTGTCATAATGTTAATAACATTTTAGTACAAGACTGAACATTTCTGTAAATAATTAGAAAAAGTATCTGTTCAGGTTGTGTAAGATCACAAACACCCCAGACAAACTGGCTGTTAATTTGTCTCAAATAAATACAAAGAAGGTTAACAGAAGACCAAGCGTATACAGGTATTTAAAGCTGATTATTAATAATGTTAAAAGTCTACCTTTAAAAGGTTAGAACGTCCAAAAATGCGTTTTCCAAACATGGCGGGTTCATTTGTACATTCAACCTAAACCAGAGATATACATCAGACAATATGAAAGACATATAAATGGAGCTCGGAAGAAAGCGCAGAGCTGGAAAAAACAGTTGACATCTGTAGAAGCCGCGGATATAAGGAGACAACCAGGAAAACGTCAAAAAGGTCATGCCTCTTTGTCATTGTTTCACATTATTGTTCTTCACGTTATAACAGTTACAGTGCTTAAAATTGCTATATGGATACAGTTTAACTATTTGTACACGTTTATCTGATGCTCTCGGTCCGATAGAAACGCCTTCTCGGTAGTTATCGCGGCTCTGCGTTGACATCAAGTCATTCAATTTGATCTATAAAAGGCAAAGTAATCTGTTTACATATAAACGCTGGCTATTGTCACCATATCGCCATTAAGCTCTTCAGCATTAAACAAACTGTGATGGTAAGGTGACGGACGTCATATCTTGCTTTTCTTGTCTTCCCAACAGTCATGAACTCATCCAGGTCTCCTTCATTTGTCTTGTCTCCAATTGTCACACACACACTAGGTCCCAATTAGGTCATTAGTATGTGTTTAAATATTTCTCCTCTGCTCCCCTCAATTTGTCAGTCATTGTTCCATGTCGCAGTGTGAACCGATGTTCATAGTGAGTTTCGGTTTGTTTTTTTTGCTTTACCTCAGTTTTATTATCAAGTGCTCAGTGTTTTCTGTTTCTTTGTGTTTAAATAAAGACATCACCGACTGCTACCCCTGCCTGCGCCTGGTCTGTTCACTCCAGTCACGGCTGTGATACAAACATGCATCCATGATAGAGCAATCAAAAATTTGATTTTACAAGTTGCTTCAAGTTGTTACAAAAATGCAACATCTTACCCGGAATTCCCAGCATCCGCCCACACCAACACAGACAGGTATTCTCAAACTCACAAATGCTACAGTTTGTAACCCTTGCTGCCTGTTTAACATCTCTACCAATGTGAATGAAACAATCTCGCATTGATCCCCGTTGTACTGTTTCATAAGACGCCTTTACAACTGTTTTGATTACCTGAAATTACATCTTGACCTATCAACGATTCACCATTGTTCATGCAAATGTATACAGTGGGTATAGAAAAAAAAATCACCCCCCTTTAAAATAATCACATTTTGTTGCTCTGCAGCCTGAAATGAAAACGGACAAAAACTACTTTTGTGTTATTCAGCTGTATTTACAACTTATAATATCCAAGTGAAAGATAAAACCAACTTGTCAGAAAAAAAATACAAATAAAAAAACAGAATCACTGAGTTGGAAAAATAATCACCCCCTCCTAAAAATGACTTGTAAACCCAACCAGGTGTAGTTAATCACCTTCTCAATAGCACACAGAGCCAATTGACTTTCAACTGTGATCAGCTGTGGTCATATTGATTAGCTCAGCATGAAACAAGCTTTTCCTGAAGCATTTCAGTACATGGTAGTGCAACTGAAGACCAACATCAACTATGGGTACCCCTTCTTCATATCTTACACAAAAAAATCATGTTTCTGCATGTAATTCTGTGCTTGTGAAAAAACACCATGCTACATTTTAAAACCTGGAAGGTTAACAACCACCGGTTCTACATCTGTTGTAACACTTATTGGAACATAAAAGGCCAGGTGTTATAGCACTGCTGGCGTCCTTTTGTTGAACATCAAACATCATGCTGCTGATATAACACTTGTTTTTTGCCTGGGAATTAAAAATTCCGGAACCCATTTGTTAAACATCAAACATATCTCACCTGATATAACATTTTCTCGGGTGTTTATCAGCCATTGTAAAACATCAAACATGGACACATCAATGCAATCATAAATTACAAAGTCACCGGATATGTATAAGTAATTCCAGAAGTCCTGCCCTAACACACGTCATACAGGAATTCCATACATCACACAGGAAGTCCCACCTACCAAACCGGATGTCCCGCCCACCAAAACGGATGTCCCGCCCACCTGTCAAATCAATCTGGAAGCCCCACCACCAGGGTCATAAATCACCAAAGTGACACAATATACCCTACATAAACTACTACCACAGTTAAAACAATTCACCTAACTAAATAGCAGGGGTTGAATGATTGATTTTGACTTTTCAAACAGGCAACTGTTTGACTTTTTTGCATGTGAGCCCTTTCAGTGCACATTTTTGTTTCAAACTAATACTATTATGTATTAAGACTTCCCATTGGATTTGCCATAAACAAAATGTTTAAACCAGCCTCTTTTCATCCCAAATACTTATTCCTGTGTCACTCAATTCCAGAATGGTAGTGTATTGGTTGGGGTATCACAAAGACACAAAGGCAAATGCCTCTTCAGGAAATTCCATGTCTGACTAATGTGATGCTACAGCCCACTCCCACTGTGACGACCACGCCATCTACTGCCCATCCTCCCCCTGCAGGAGGCGGGCTTCGGCGTTCGACGTCACCGACCTTCTGACACCATCGCCCATCTCATCACTCATTGCACCTGTTGTCCCGTGTAGCGCACCTGATCATCATTTAGTCATTCCCCTCAGTATATATGTTCCCTCTGCTCCCATTGTCTTTGTGTGTTATTGTTTCTACTCAGAACTATGTCAGACACATTAAAGTATATAAACTTACCAACTCCGCAGTCCGCTCCATCTCTCCAGTCTTCCGCAAACCCTGACAGAATAACACACCCTAAGAGAAAGAGAA
>JACXGJ010005993.1:0-36413 GCA_016801105.1 Esox niger | reverse complement strand
ACACACACACACACACACACACCTTCCTCCAGGACTACACTCCCTGCTAGGACTTCGGGTATCCTTCGAGTTGCGACCAGATGATGGCTGTTTGATGGCCACGGTGAATGTGAGGTGTGTCGGACATGATAACATCCCTGTGGCCCCCCTTCCCAGGTCGAGGCATCTGCTATCCTGTTATAAAGGCCTGCGTGTTCGGAAGTGAATTGAAGACTGGCCTCTTGGATGATGCGTCTGTAGCTACGAAAAATGACGCTGACTCCGGGTCTTCAGCCAGGCAAGCCTGCAAACTGCTGTTCTGCGCTGCCGGACTTCAGGTAAAATTCTTTGATTTGAAGTTGAACGGGCTTTATGAATAAAGGCTGTTGGATTTGATCGGTGCACTTTCATCATGTACCAATGCTGCCTTAAATGCTTAACATGGATCAGAACACACCTGATCTTGCCCAGGGACAGAACGACAGGATTTCCCACTGCCAACCAGATTTACCAGCTCAGGCGGCAGCTGCCATTAAAGCTCTAGGTCTTTAAACAGAAGTGGCCACATTTCACCTTTTTACACTAATGTGTCGTGTACCTTGTGCTGTTTTCTTTCCTCGTACATGCGATCCTGTTGCCGGCAGGCTTCCTATCTGACATGGGGTGTCCTCCAGGAGCGAGTGATGACACGGTCATACGGGGCTTCCAGCCCCGAAGAGGAGGGCGAGCGTTTCAAAGACTCCCAGTTCCTGGTGTTCATGAATCGCATCCTGGCCCTGACCGTCTCGGGCATGTGGTGTCTCCTGTTCAAGCAGCCGCGTCACGGCGCCCCCATGTACAAGTACTCGTTCGCCTCGCTCTCCAACGTCCTGAGCAGCTGGTGCCAGTACGAGGCCTTGAAGTACATCAGCTTCCCCACCCAGGTGCTGGCCAAGGCCTCCAAGGTCATCCCCGTCATGCTCATGGGCAAGATCGTGTCGCACAAGAGTTACGAATACTGGGAGTACCTGACGGCGGCGCTCATCTCCCTGGGCGTCAGCATGTTCCTGTTGACCAGCACGGCCGGCCGTCACCCGTCCACGGTCACCACGTTCAGCGGTGTGGTCATCCTGGCCGGCTACGTGGTCTTCGACAGCTTCACGTCCAACTGGCAGGACAACCTGTTCAAGTACAAGATGTCGTCCGTGCAGATGATGTTCGGGGTCAACCTCTTCTCCTGCCTCTTCACCGTGGGCTCGCTGCTGGAGCAGGGCGCCTTCTTCGACTCGCTGGCCTTCATGACACGCCACACGGAGTTCGCCTTCCACGCCGTGCTGCTGTCCGTGTGCTCGGCGTGCGGACAGCTCTTCATCTTCTACACCATCGCTCAGTTCGGCGCTGCCGTCTTCACCATCATCATGACGCTGCGGCAGGCCATCGCCATCCTGCTCTCCTGCTTCCTGTACGGCCACGCCGTCACCATGGTGGGGGGCTTCGGCGTGGCCGTGGTCTTCCTCGCCCTCTTCCTGCGCGTCTACGCCCGCAGCCGGATGAAGGCGGGACGCAGGACGCCACAGCCGACCGTGCAGAAGGTTTAGGGGGCGGGTCCGAGTTCGGAACTGAAAAACGGACTACGCGCCACATTTTCGGTGGCGCGTCTTCTCGTCTGTCTGTCCTGTTTTACGTTTTATTTTATGGGTTTCTACTCTGTATAGGTACGGCACAGAAAGGGATGTGAGTGAGTTTTAAGGGTGTTTGACACCAACCAGGGTGTCGTCGCAGAGGTGGGAGGGGTTTTACTAAACAAATCAGCAGTTACAGGTGATTGAATGTCCCACCCCAAAACTACACAGCAGCCCAAATGCATGCAACAATGGCATGCAGAACATTAACAGCAATTTCCTGCCTTCGTTATGTGCTCCTGGAGCAGGAGTCAGGGGGCAGGTGTCGGACCTTGTCTTCGTAGTAAAGTGTACATGAGGTCTCCTCCACAGGCCTCCAGTCTCTGGTGACGCAACATTGTGAAGGGGTGCATTTTGAGAGGCTGAAAGAGGCTCTATAAAATGTACTTTTTGTATGTGAGCGGGTCCCAAGAGGTCTTTCAATGGACCATCTCGTGGAGGCTGTGTCCCTTTTCGTTAAATAATGTCTTGAATAACCGTCTTAATGGACGGGGCCTCAGAAAAGGGAAGTGTGATCGTTTTCACTGAATTCTGCTTGAGAATGGTTCATTCTGTATATTCGGTGTTAAGACAGACGTATCATTGGGGCCTCTTTTGGGCTGTGTTTTGATTTGACACCTATGCGCTGAACTCACATTTTTGCCCTAAAAATACCATCGAATGCAGATACATTCCCAAACACTGATCAGAACGACACCCGAAGGTCAAAATGTCCCCCCCCCCCATGATAGGATCATAGCTCTTATGTCTCACGCTGCCTGTTGTTTTGTCCCAAGTCATGGGTTAACATTGTGTGTCTTACAATTATTGTTGGTGATGGTAACCCAACAGAAAAAAACACTCCACGCCTGCATCCACACGGCCTCATAAGCTGAAACACACTGCTCACCATGCAGTCATCAAAGCATTACTGGGTGGTGGTTACTCATTTTTCATTATATATTTTATGTGCAAATGTGAATGGAGATGTTTATATACACTCTATACGGTTAGGCCTACCCATGCAATTAAATAAGTATTTAAGATGGCTGTCGTATTTTTTTTTTAACAAACATCAACGGTGTGTAATGCAAAAGACAGTTCACTGTCAAATGTCTGGAATGGTTGCGGCCAGACAAAATGACATTTGATTTATATAAATTACAATAAAGGTCATGTGGTTAGTGTGCATCCAGTATCTGGTTGCTTGTTAGAAGACCCAAAGGTGGGGAGTAAAAAAAACAATTCAGACTGTCATGGAACAAGGCTCCTCCCTCTCTGCTGCTGGATCACTTCAATAAATGTTTGATTTCTGGGCTGGACCATGTTTTCTGAGGTCTCAGTGGGAGTGGAGAAAAACAAACAACGCACTTCTATTTTACATAGTCACACTTGTGAAAGGGGACACACCTTTACTTGTGTGAAACAGGACTAATGCCAGCACCCACTCTGTGACCTTTTGTCTTTGAGTTCACTTCCAGGCAATTGATTAAGCAGTTTAAAAAAGTTTTCTAGTGAAGATTTGTTCTGCTGACTTTAATGGTGATTCTCCATCCGTCATATTTTGGAGTTGGACAGGGTGCAGTTTCATATTATACACTTGAAGATGTATTCAAACTAGGGAACTCATATGTATAAGAAAAATTATCACAGATAAAATTTGTCCCTATACAAATTATAGTCCTTTAAAAATTCTGGCCATTGTGTAACAGGAATACTATGCTGTTTTTAAAACACCACGTTATCTCGTCAAATGTTTAACTGCAAACAACGCAACATTTTCTGTAAGGCTAACTAGGCTCGATGTCAGGAGGAAAAATTTTACTCAAACATTGTTATAAAAACATCAACTGTCACCAACTGTTCAGATACCTTCTTTACACACAGACCTACCTGAGCCTGCAAAGACCTACCTGGCCTATGTTTTTTTACACAAACACAGAATAAAAATGTCCTTGGCCTATCCTTGTCTTTTTCCTGTGCCATCCAAATATGTCTAAATAACCTTTTTTACCCAGGTATGTTTTATGTTTACATAAGCGTGGAACTTTGTTTTCCATGTCTGTTGTCTTAATGGCGAATGACGTCCGGCGCCATCTTTATCCGTCCAAGACGTGTTGTCAAGCTATGGGTTGTAGACTTAGTCATCATGGGATGTCATTTTGATGATGGGCCAAAGGATTTTTTTATCGTCTTCAACATTGCCTGGTAGAGTAAACTGGAGGAAGCGATGCCAACCTTTAAACATTGTAGAGGGGATATTTTTTTCTTCAGTTAACTGGATCTTAGATACCGGGGGTTCGATCCCGACTCAACAAGTCGACTTGTGTCATAAATGGTGACAAGCTGGGGGAAAAAACAGTCTCAATCTGGCCTATGGAGCTTGATCATCTGCAGTCAGTATTCCTTGTAATGGAGTTCTGTTTTTAAAAAAATACAGTGTTTATTTTGGGGAATTGGCCGATTGTTATCCGCTCTTTAATACTAATGTTTGAATGGATGGTGATGACAAGGATGGCGATGTCGGTGGCCGTTGTTCTGGTGATGGATTCGACCGGCTGCAATGTTACTGGACAAACACTGGCAAGGAAAATGCAATGTAACTGCTACTTTCTGTTATTTCTCCATATTGTGTTTTATCTATTAGGTTGTATTGACAATAAACATAATTCATTAATTTAAACACGTGAATATAAATACTTGTTATTGATTGTGTGCGTGCGTGCGTGCGTGCGTGCACGCGTGTGTGGGGAGCAGATGTCTCTTTGGGCATGTTGGAATCTGGGTTATGTTTAGCTTTAGGCATCACATGTTAGGTTTTTTAGGTTAGATTTAGGGATGGGAAACATAGATCTCTGTGTTTCAGCTCCCCACAAAGCTAGAAAAATATTAATGGCTTGGCTTGTTTTACAAAATGTCTCCTTCTGGATCTGTGCGCACCTCTCCACTAACTGAAAGTGCTCCATTCAGTCTGAAGTCAAGTGCTGTCGAAGTAAGCCAGCCCCCTAAACGAGCCGGAGAACGGAGAGAAGGGCTAAACATTCAACCCCCGGCCAACTTTTCCACTGCCGGGGACGCCTGACAGTCACTCCTGGGTTTCACTGTGAGTGTCCGGAAAGGTTTAACTGATCAGGTTTACTGTAGCTGTGGAGCTGAACAGATGTGTTGATGCTATGTGTAATGATTCACGTCATCCCATGCCACCCACTTGCTGACGTTATTAGTTGGTGTGTTGAGATTTGTCTTTTTTTATAGTTTATTTTAGCGAGACAGTTTTGGATTTTTGGGAATGAACGTTTTTGGCATTTACAGTACTTCTCTGGGGATCTCGTGGATAACGTGTTTGTGGACGGTTTTGAAGGAAGTTACCATCTGATGTTTGGTCCATTGCTAAACTCGCGTTGAAGCATTTTGCTGTGGACTTTTTCTGTGGACCTACAGTTCTACCAGCGCTAGTTGCATTAGCTTGCTGAATTGTCAATGATTTATCACAGGACACATTCCCATGAAATGTTAGTGATGATTGAATTTGATGATGGACAGATTAAAGTGCCTCATTGCCAAACCCACAGACTATCCTTTAAGGTTTAACAAATAAGTGGAAACCACAGGTGTCATGTGCAAGAAATTACAACAGAGATATCAAGATGACAGCGTCCTCTACTTCTTTTAACACCAGTATACTGTAAATTAAGTCTTATTCAGCTTCAATTTACTGTAAAGTAAGTGTGACACATTCTTAATACCACTGGCACAATTTGTTCCACGCCATTCACAAACAGTGACTGTCATTTTGTATCCCCCCTGGTGACATTTGTTTAATCAGATGTTGATGTTGAATGTCTATTAGCTGCCTAGGGAGATATACAGTACTGCAGTGGCATCTCTACACGTCATGTCACCAAGTGGGTGTGAAGATAGCAACCACAAATCTGTAGAAAGGGGACAATCTTAAAGGGAAATGGTAAATTTTTTCAATCTGAAATAAGATGTTTCCTCAACCTGAAAGTAGTCAGTGGGCCAAATGAGTTTCAGTCAAATCAACTTCGTGTAACACCAAACCACGTAGTGGTGGCTTATGTTAACTGATGTTTGCAAAGGCTGTCTAAAGAAAGTGATGGGTAACTCATTGGTTTGAGTTTATTTTGGTCTATAGGCTTCTTTTCAGATTGAGTAAACATCTAGGGACGGTAGGAACGGTTTCGCAGACGCAGAAACAGGCCTAGTCTAGGACAACAAAAACGACTGAGTTTTCTACTGAACTTGATTTTTTGTCCTAGACTTTATCTGTCTGTCAAACCAACCTTGAAAGAAAAGTGAAATTCTGCTTTCAATTGCTCCCTCTTCAGAGTGCAGATTCCAGTCACAATTACATTTTCCCCTCATTTTTTGACACTGATAAAGGGGTTTCCGAATTGCAGTATAGTGTTTCAGCAGTGAGTCTGTCATGTTTCTGATCGACATGAAACCTTGCAAGGCCATCAGTCATGTAGACCTTCACTATGAGAATGACCTGACCCATGTCTGAGACACTGGCGAGCAGGGCTGACAGAGTTAGGGCCTTGATTGAATTTGTTAACTTACTGAATGTTTAAGATGGGGCAATCACGTTGTCTTTAATAAGTGACTTATATATTTTGAAATGAAGCCCAGATAATTATCCAGAAAATCTAAATCATGTTTGATTCTTTGATACAGGTACAATCGAGCCCTAAGACATATTTCCATCATCGGTAAATATGTGAACGTTTACAATGTCAATCCATCATTTACTTCAGTTGACGTCCATTATAATGATGTTCAACCTAAATCATGTGATTTAAAAGAAGTTACTCTGACTTTTTTCAAACACCTGATTATATGAAGTCTAACCGCAGATCTTATCTTTCTAGGTCATTGCTTTGAGCGGAAACAGAGGCTCTCAGCATTTGGTAACCCGACCGATCTACTGCTATTACCATTGTGGTAAAAGTAGAAAAACCTATATTCTGCATTTATTAAAACCTATGTTATGCTTTTGCTAAGACGTGGCATTCTGTAGTTGCTACATACAGCCAATTAGTCAGGTATTTCAGACCCCTTCACTTTATAATTTATTGCATTTACCTTTTGCCATCATAAAGACACAGCTTAAAACATTTCGAAAAATGTGTGCCAATTTTTTAAAAATTAAATCAATGAAACATCTCATGTACCAAACTATTCCGATCTTTTACTCAGCACTTTGTAGAAGGGCCATTAGTGGTGATCACAGCTTCTAGTCTTGAGTATGTAGCTATCTTGATTTGGGCAGTTCCTCACAAATCTTTCTTGCAGATTTTCTCACTCTTTCTGATCACATAGGGAGTTTCTCTTAACTGTTATCACATATGTTCAATGGGGTTCAAGTCTAGACTTTGACTGGGCCATTCACGGACCCTCCAGCGTTGTCTTAGCTGTGTGCTTTGGTTTGTTGTGCTGAAAGAGGGATCTTCTCCCCATTTTGAGGTCCTGTGTGCTCTGGATATAGTTTTTTTCAAGCACCTATTTGATTTCATTCATGTTTTCCTCAATCCTGACCCAAGTCTTCCAGTCCCTGCCACTGAGAAGCATCCTCACAGCATGATGCTGCCACCACCTTGCTTCACTTTAGGGACAGTATTAGCCAAGTGATGAGTGGCTCCTGTTTTCACCAGGTGTAGTGTTTGGAATTCAGACTTAATCATTTCACAGTAACATAAAGGGCTCCAGAGATGTTAACTCTTCTGGCAGGTTCTCCCATCTCTGCAGACTGAAACTATGTGACAAATGGATTCTTGGTCACCACCCAAACCAAGACCTTTCTTGCCCAATAACTTTAGGAACACAGCCAGTGTGAAGGGACTTAGGTACAGGAACATAAAATGTTAGACAGACTTATCTTGGATTGCATAATTGTCAGTCTTATTTTACACGTGCACATTCAACACATGCCATGCAGGATTGTGGACGGCCATCGCTGCACTGCACAGAAATGTCCAACAGTCCCGAAACAATGGTTTCGCACTCACAATCCTCCGGTGGGCTTGATCGAAAATGTGATGTACGCTACCTTAGGTGACATCTCAAGCTATTGATATGAGTAATCAGGAGTTGAACAAAACAGATTCTCTTTGATGTCTTGGGAGAATGGACCATAATGTAAGCCCTCAGAAGTCTTGTTGATTCTACCACAATGAAAGTCCATTGCACCCCTGGGATTAGCGATTAAGCAGTTTTTGTATGCTCATCCCCATGTCTACACCAACACAATTCTACCTAGATCTAGAGATATCCTTGGGCTTCATGTATGAGTTTTTGCTGAACTTCATTAGGGAAACTTAGACAGGGGTGCCTTTTTGAATGTTTAGGTTCCAGACATCAAGGGTGACCATCTTACACAGGACGCATCGGCGATCATTTTGGATGAAGAGAACGAGTGTGGAAGCTTATGTACATTGTTTTTCCTTTAAAATATACTAGCCAGTCAGTGATTTGGCATTTTCAAATGCATATTGTATTATAGACCCAATACAATTCTGGTATACAGATGACATTGCTCTTCATTTAAACAAATCAACAAGGCCTAAATCAATGAATTCGGAACCAACTGGAACAAAACCACATTACACACTTGGATGTGACGTACCTATTGGTACAGCAGCCATTTAGTATTTTAACTGCTAGCTAATGTTAAATCACTATTGACAAGCAGCCTCATGAAATACTGCTGATATGTAGTTACAGTTCACCCATTGCTTTACCTGCCGTGTTAAGATTGGCAACGACTTCCTTGGCAAACAAGCAAAAACATTGAATTATTCCCAGACCCACATAATGCTTGATAATTACATGTTCTCAATTTAGACATTGCCCTACATGTGGTGCAAACAGGTAAACGTACAAAGTAGTCCAGACAGCAAGTTAGAACGTTCAAGGTATTACATCTTTAATATCTTCAGAAGAGACAATACAGACAATTCTGGACTCAGGCAGAGGAAATCTTGCAGTCCACTCTCCATGCAGCGTGCAAGTTGTTGCACTAAGAACCAGCTTTATCCTAACCCCTTGTGTCTAATGGAATGTTCCGTTTGTGTTCACACACATCTACCAGTCCAATATTTAAAACTCAGTGCAACAGGGTACTGTTGTTTGATCTCCCTCCCCCTCGGATGAATCAGCACACCGTGAACTATTATGACATACACCTTTGCACAACAGGAAAAAAAATTATCAACCTTTTCTAGAATTTACACTGAAGGCTCAAGACCCGAGCAACACTGGGCAACGGCAGTGCTATACCATAAGAGGACACTGACCAGCTTTCCCGCCTTAAAGAGGGAAAACAAACTGATGTTCAACTGGGGAGGGAAAAAAAAAAGCGAGGCTACAGAGACTCGATGGCATTTAATCCACTTCCTCCATGCGTGATGCATCTTCGTCTCCCTCTAGAGGTGGAATCTCATCCGGGGTTGGCGCAGAGGTGGGCTCTTCAGGAATCACTTCATCATCATCAATTCCTAGAGGGAAAGGAGGAAGGGGAAAAGGACATCCAGTCAACATTACCTACAACCAACCGATCTCACCCCCGATCAGATAATGCCTACTAACCCTTGAGCCCGTTTCGGGCCCATCCTTACCCAAGCCTAGCTTGATCATCCGGTAGATGCGGTTGGAGTGAGTCTGTGGGTCATCCAAGCTGAAGCCAGAGGAGAGCAGCGCCGTCTCAAAGAGCAAGATGACAAGGTCCTTCACAGCCTTGTCGTTCTTGTCCAGATCGGCCTTCTGCCTCAGGGTCTCCACGATGGGGTGATCCGGGTTGATCTCCAGGTGCTTCTTGGCCATCATGTAGCCCATGGTGGAGTTGTCCCGGAGGGCCTGGGCTTTCATGATCCTCTCCATGTTGGCCGTCCAGCCATACGTGCTGGTCACGATGCAACAGGGGGACGACACCAGACGGTTTGACACAGTCACCTGGGCGGGGAACCAAGCAATTAGTTTCCATGGCAACAGGATTTAATGCAGGGATAACCCGCATGGCCCATGCGGGAACCTATGCAAATTAGTTTTGAGTTGGACACAATCCAAAGTTTTAAGATCTCGTGCAGAAGGTTCGTTAGATTTCACACTCTGAACACACCATCCAAAAACTTAGTCAGAAACAGGCAGAAGACTCAAGCCTGAAAGAGGGCCGGTTGTCAATGTTAGCATGTTATCGTCAAGCACAGTAAACACCACTAAACATCCTGCATTACAACTCACTGGCGACCCTGCCTCCCGGCAACGCCACACTGACACATTTGGGCATTCTCATTCAGTTAACGGCAAAGCCGAGACACTACCACTACACACCACAGGAGCCTGATGAGGTGGGACACCAGGCTACACCACAGGACTCACCAGGATCAGAGTTATGACCAACTAGGGTACCTGTTTACAATCACAAGTAAAATATCAAGATCTGATGTCACTAGCTCTCAGAGCGAACACAAGAAAGGGTCAAAATTAATGGTTCAAGACAGAAAGCTAGAGTCCAGTAATTTACCTTCTCTACTTTCTTGTCTAGGATCTCCTTCATGAGCTTGCAAAGGTTCTCAAACTTCGTCTTGTCTTCCTCCATTTTCTTTTTCTCCTCCTCATCCTCCGGAAGCTCCAAGCCCTCCTTGGTCACGGAGACCAGAGTCTTTCCCTCGAACTCCTTCAGCTGTTGGACACAGTACTCGTCGATGGGCTCGGTCATGTAGAGCACCTCGAAGCCACGCTTGCGCACACGCTCCACGAAGGCAGAGTTTGCCACCTGGTCCTTGCTCTCGCCTAAAAAAAAAAATTAAACAAAAAAATAAGTGTTAGGAGTTTCCTTATGGAACAGAGAGGTGGCCAATCAGCTGTCAGAGCTGAGGCCATTAGACTGCGTGGCCTCACCGGTGATGTAGTAGATGGACTTCTGGTTGTCCTTCATGCGGGTCAGGTACTCTGTGAGGGAGGTCAGCTCATCTCCAGACTGAGAGCTGTGGTAGCGCAGGAGTTCTGAGAGCTTCTTGCGGTTCTGAGAGTCTTCGTGGATTCCAAGCTGTGGGAAAACCGTGAGCGTCAACCATGTGGTCAACCAGAAGGAGCTAGCGGTTTAACTACTGACTAGGGAACTGACCACTTGTGTTAAGGGCCCTCAAAGCTTCGCTAAATAGCCATAAGGGCTCTTTAGAAATACAAAGGTAAGTGGTTCGAAGCGTCATAATGACTAATGCTATTGAGTATGAGAAACAAGACCTTGGGCAATCTACGTCGCTAGATAAATCTACAAGTCTAAAAGTAATCTAGTCTAATATTCATCAGGTAAACCTTGGTTTAATCCATGCCCGTGTCCTGCAGAACCATGCGACAGCAATTGCAGGAAGGACAAATTTGATTAGCAGCTTCAACTTCACGCAGATAGATGGATACTTGAAGACTAAGGACATGCGTTACCTTGAGGTTCTTGGAGAAGCCCTCGTAGAACTTCTTGTAGTTCTCTTTGTCCTCGGCCAGCTCCCCGAACAGCTCCATACACTTCTTGACGATGTTCTTGCGGATCACCTTCAGGATCTTGCTCTGTTGGAGCATCTCTCGGGAGATGTTCAGGGGGAGGTCCTCAGAGTCTACCACACCACGTACAAAGTCTGTAGAGGAGACACTTAACGTTACTTATTGTAATATTTAGTAGGAATGAGTCATGTGCATTAAGCCAAATTAGCAGCCCGACAGACTAGCATTTAGCGCTTGCCGTTAGGGCATCTTAGATGTCCAGTTGAGACACGGCCTTTGTATTCTCTGGCACTTAGCATGCACAGACACGGAGACGAAAACAGTGTACTTACTCAGGTACTCCGGGATGAGCTCCTCACAGCTGTCCATGATGAAGACCCTCCTGACGTACAGCTTGATGTTGTTCTTTTTCTTCTTGTTCTCAAAGAGGTCAAAGGGCGCACGGCGGGGGATGAAGAGCAGGGCACGGAACTCCAGCTGACCCTCCACTGAGAAGTGCTGCAGACAGATGGGAAGGAGAACATTTGTGTCACTAAACATCACAGCGCTCCAGTCACCCAGTTCACCCCACATTCTGCGGTGTCCTCAACATACAAACGAGTCTGGGCAGAGTTGGTCACTTCCAGCCTCCACCTGAAACACTGCACAAACAGGCGTCAACAGTCGAGGTATACCTTGACAGCCAGATGGTCCTCCCAGTCGTTGGTCAGGCTCTTGTAGAACTCCCCATACTCCTCGATTGTGATGTCGTCTGGGTTACGGGTCCAGATGGGCTTGGTCTTGTTCAGCTCCTCCTGGTCGATGTACTTCTCCTTGATCTTCTTTGTCTTTTTCTTGTCCTTGTCCTTGTCCTTGGAGTCTTCCTCATCGTCAGAGCCCACATCCTCAATCTTGGGTTTGTCCTCTGCCTCCTCTTTTTCCTTTTCCTCCTTCTCCACTTTCTCCTCCTCTGCCTCATCATCACTGATCTCCTTTTCACGCTCCTTCTCAACCTGCACAGCAACCAAAGGCCTGATTAGTGCATAATTCCAATACAATTCCATGTTTTCCTCAGTCAAGTTCACATGGATTCTAGTCACAAAGCAGAAAGGTTCCTACAGGTCTCATACTCACAAAGAGGGTGATGGGATATCCAATGAACTGAGAGTGTTTCTTGACCACCTCCTTGACACGCTTCTCCTCACAGTACTCAGTCTGATCCTCTTTCAGGTGCAGAACCACCTTGGTTCCACGCAACATGGGCTCTCCTGGAAATCACAACAAGCAATTATACATCCACAATAAGAAACCATTCTGTCACAAAGGGCTGGGATTTGCCAGTGGTCTTAAGACAACTGATTCAATCTTTATGACTCAATATGGTTGTATTGCAATTTGATTTTCCAAAAATTGTTCCACATGTCTGTAGAGTGGGATGTTAAGTGTTTTTCCAGTTACAGACGGGCTGCAAACATTCACCCCACTTCAAAGATGCACAGAATGCATGAAGAAAAGGCTGCAGTTTTGGTTCGGGCAAATACAACACAGTGCAATAATACAGCCATGCTGGTGATGCAGTATTGACAGTGATCAGGTAATCTAACTGATCTACATAGTAAATTATACAATTGATATTATACAAGACACTCAACCCCTTACTGTTAATTGACCCAACTGGTGGCCAGACAATATACCTCACTCCCTGCTACACTGCTGTCTTTTACGCACATCTCACCTGTGAACGTTCCAGAGTTGGCTGGGCAACTTTAGATTCGTCACGATTGTAACTGTATCTTCATATGAAGTTTGTCCTTCACATGTTCTTTCACACTGAGAAATACAGGGCTATTTATTGCTGCGGTGGACTCTGCTTCACAGCGCTACATGGCTTGTGCCTGTGGCACACTGCTCAGCAACAAACTGATGGACAGCCCGATCAGCGAATGTGCGTTAAGGCGGGATGGCCAAGCCTCCAATGGCTGTGGATATGCAACCAAATAACAGCCAGTGTCAGATGCAGAACACTGATGCAAAGAGGTGGCGCTGTTAGCCAGACTCCCTAGACCGAGACTATACATGCAATAGCTTTTAAGGCTCAAGAAATGGCATTTACAGGAGTACAAAAACAAACGCTCAGGCATAATTTGCTGCCGGGCATGGGAAACTTACCATTGTCGACCTTGACTGTGAAAGAACCGCCAGCGGAGGACTCCCAGATGTACTGCTCATCATCATTGTGCTTGGTGACGACTGTAACCCTCTCAGCCACAAGGTAGGCGGAGTAGAAACCCACACCAAACTGACCAATCATGGAGATGTCTGCTCCAGCCTGGTTAAACGAGTGTTCAGACACGTTAACAGTTATCACTGTTGCATTTCAACACACATTAGTCAATAGTGCTGTCAGACATACCTGCAGGGCTTCCATGAAGGCCTTGGTGCCAGACTTGGCAATGGTTCCTAGGTTGTTGATTAGATCCGCTTTGGTCATGCCAATACCGGTGTCGATTAGGGTGAGGGTCCGGTCCTGCAAGTTGGGGATGATGTCGATCTTCAGATCCTTGCCGTTGTCCAGCTTTGTGGGGTCCGTCAGACTTTCGTAGCGGATTTTGTCCAAAGCCTGAAATGTTGAAACAAGCAGACATTAACATATTGTGGCAATCCAAAAGTGGCGGTGTTTTGCACATTCAACTGGGCCCCTCGACAACTTACATCAGAGGCATTGGAGATCAACTCCCTGAGGAAAATCTCCTTGTTGGAGTAGAAGGTGTTGATGATAAGGGACATGAGCTGAGCGATCTCTGCCTGGAAGGCAAAGGTCTCTGCCTCCTCCTCTTGGCGCATTTCTTCAGGCATCTGGAGACAAACGTTATTTCATATTATTAAATTTTCACCAAATTAGTGTGCAGAATTAAATATGGAAATTGTGTATTAGGTAAAAACAATTTGAAACAGGGTGAGAATTGTCTTCAGTTTACATGCAAATGTTTGAATTTACATCTCTAGGCCGTCTAATCCAATGGGGTGAAAAATCATGGCATTTTGAAAGCTTCATTTACAATAAAATCCATCAATTCAAAGAACCGCATGTTGACTTGGGCCTAGTGTTTTCTACGAGAAGTCCCATTTCCTCGTAATAAACACCAACTCCCGGATGTTAAGGAAACATCGAACAACATGGCGACATTTAGACAATGGACGCCGTCAGCACGTGTTTTTACAAATTTCGCTCAAGGATTTGTCTAGATCTATAAATAATAATCATGTCATTTGACCCCGAGACTTTTCACTGTACCCCTCTCCCCTTGAGTATTTGATTCGATTGAAAGCAGCGACGATTCCGCAATGCTAAAAACCACGAGGAAGTGGCTAGTTAGCTACCGTAGTTAGCGGCATTTAGCATACGGTCTCGCAGCGTCATGCAGCCGTTAGCCGGAATATATAAATCTAATGTACCGGATCGTTAAGTCAAGCGGGGTCCCCGAGTGGAATTGTTTCCCATTTGACTTTCAAAAACTGCATTGCACAACCACTTGAATATCGACGCAGTCCATTAGGTACAATGACACTTCACGGTTAAGCGTCTGAATATGTATCAAGTCAGGTGCACGATGCTAACTACATAAGCATTAGCCAGGCGGACAACGTAACTAGCAATCGTATTTTGTCGACCAGAACGTCGGCTACCTAGGAAACACAATCGCTAACTAGGTACACACTTACAACACTGTTGCACTGACATTAACTAGCTCGGTTACTATAGTACAGTAAGTAACATAACTCGAAAAATTAGTTTCAGAATGAGATTTGACTTTTATCAAGTGGCTAACGTTAGCTTAAAACGAGAATGAATGAGTCTTAAAAAAATAATATATAAATGTACTAAGTTGCCATAGCTAGCGTTATAACCAAGTATTATATATGACATGAATGAAGTCGCAGAGCTAGTCAACATTAAGCATGAGACCTACAGTAATTTAGTTAACTTACTCTACTGAATAGAACGTTCTCGATTATGCTGCCGTGAAGCAAGGCGGACAAATGCTAGGCTAACGCTAGTGAAATAGTATGAGGATGAAGACTTCAGTTTTGAGCTCAGATTTGAGAAAGCCAAATATATCGGAATACAAATATGGTCTCCCGAGTTAAGAAAACAACATTATCATACCTTTATTTGTTCCGTTGACTTCTCTTGAATAAAATGCAACCAATACCGCCTGTCCCCTCTGCTCTCTGACGCAGAAATATAGAAAGGATTTCCTTTTAAAAGACCGATATCTTTATACCCTCAGTGTTTGAACGTGCGTGCGTATCCATCCGCAGCACGCTCAGTTACTAGCAGTATAACAACCGGTCACAACAGCAGTGTCAGTGGGTGCAGCACACAGCCTCCTTCTGCAAAAATGAAATAAGCACATACTTTTAAGTTAAATGGATTTTAAGTGCATTTAAATATCGTTTTAGTTCAAATAAACAGCTGGATCGAAATGATATTTTCAACCATTAGGATAATGGTCCACTTATAATTAATTGCCTTAGTGGCATGCACTCAGCATTAGGAGGAAACAACGTTATATGAAATATAATTGGAAAAGATAATTTTCATATGAAATTTCGATTGTCGTTTGAAGTGTCAGATATTATTTTTATTTAATGTACTGTTACATGCACTACAGGTTTATTTAAAGCATATCTTAAAATTAATCGGTTAATATTTTGAATAGAAACAGGTATGGATTTATACAATTATATCACATGTTTAAAAAATCTGACAGTATAGTCAGAAATGACCGTATAGCCACATATTAGAACACAAAAACAATGAATATTGTGGATCTTTTTAGTCTTACGGAAGAATACCAATCTGCTCTATTGGATGTACTTCGTTTTTTCCAGCACTTTCCATGAAAAACCCGCCCCAAAACTGACGTCACGTTCTTGTCAAATGCAGTCCTCGCGCACAGCGGTCGCTCAGTACAGCAGATAGCTACTCAGGTTACCTCATGCAATTTAAAAACAGACAAATACTATGGCAACCAAATTCAAAGCTTCATGAATAGAGTAATTCAGACAATTTAAAGACGACAGGTAAAGAATGTTAAGAAAAGAGCTAAAAATGCTAAATTGATATAACCAGCAGTCTGGTTGCAAAATTCATCAAATTCACCCATTCATGGAAAAGCAGACTACAAGGGAGACTATTTCTGGGATTACAAAAGCAATGTTCTAGGTTTGTAATGCAAAAAGGCTGTAATATATATACATGAGTCGGTATAATCCAGAGTCAAATACCTCGTATGTGGATACATACCTGGCGAATCAAGCTGATTCTGACGATGTAATCTTAAAATGACTGCAAAGCCTCACATCACGTCTTTATCTCTTCTTTCCCCCCTTACAAACTAATATTGATATTACCTGTTTTTCTTCTAACCCTGAAAAATACTTAAGAAATTAATGTTTTTCTGCAATTAATGTCTAAAATATCCCAGTTGACTGCAGTTCCTGGACTTAACTGTCGATGAAAACCGGCAATACTTTTTTATAAGGACTCGAGTGGCCTTATCAACATAATCCATAATGTGGGCAAATCGTCCAATGTACCAGGACAAAGGTTTTGAAGTAATTTATTCATTGGCTGAGTGTCATTACTAATATCACCAGATCAAACCAGGACAGAGATGTAAGAAAGACAAGACCAACAACTCCTATCCAATGTTGAGTTGCAATCATGCTACAAAGATAATACATACATGTACTTCTAGTATATTTTGAGTGACACTTGTTCTAAATATCATTGAGAAATGGGGTAGCATCTAGGGAATTGTAGTCTTTAACAAACTGTGGCAGATGTCTGCATGTGAAAATATTGTCTTTCAACAAATGTTTATTCATTAATGCGTCTGGGCCTTTGCGCACTGCAGCAGTGGTAAGAAACTACAGACTTCCGTAAACCCACTACTTAGATGAGTGTAAGTTAGTATCCCATATTGCATTTCACTGAGCTGTCATTGTTAACCTAACGGACCACTGCAAAATGTGCAGCACAGACAGGAAAATAATAAAAGAAACATGTAAAATGAGCCCTGTTAGAGGAGACAAAGTCAAATAAGCACATATTTCTCCGTAAGCCTGTGGGTTCCATTATATTTATTATTATTATTATCACTACAATTTCGATCAAAGCTGAATCAAGAGAAAGGTAGTACTCTTCAGTTTGCACACAAAGTCACTGTTTCAGAATTCAGGCTTAACAAATTCTGAGTTTAAACCTGAACTCTGGGTTGACTATCTCTGTCAAACTCAGAATTCAGTGTTTCAGACCATGTGTAAACAGGTGTTCAATGTTCTAGTTAACCCGTAGTAAAGAATGTGCATGAAGAGAAAAAAAGCCCTCATCAATGGAACACAGATAACATGATTCATCATAGCAACTGGAGAAAAAGGGCTCAAACCCCATACTTCTCCCCAGTGGTGTTAGAAATATTAATGAATGCATGTGCAAAATATGAGTATGTATTCATGAAAAATGCAATAGAATAGCAACAGCTAAAGAAAGTTATTTTGCTTAGCCTCCCCTACCTAAGTACACAGCTGTGATATAATTAAGTAGTAAGTTAAATTTTCTAAGCAAAAAAAGTATGATTCTTTGTTGGCCTACCTACACATTAATGCTGTGGAAAGACTTCCTATTTACATCATCTCCTTCATTTACTGAAGATGCTGTGATAGGTAAATGAGTGACGTTTATGCAGCCAGTCACACCTAGGAACCTTTTATTAACCGATTAGTGCTTTAAGACACTGTCTTTTAAAGTCTGATAAAGTTGTTTCTAGTTGTTACAGGTACGTGCTTACCTCATGAACCTCACTGCTGCTATCCCTGCATTTCAGTTGCAGATGCCACCCGGCACCTTCAGTTTGCCTTCATTGCACACTTACAATTGCCATTATACTTGCATTTTTCAGATGTCTACCACGGGAGCTTACTGCTGCTATCTCTCCAACTTGTTACGTACACTATACTTAATACTTCAAAATGTTCTGCTATCTTCTATTTGCACTGTTGGTTAAGCATTAGCCATCGGGACATTACTGTGATTGGGTTTACATTAGCCATCAGGACCTTATTGTGATTGGGATAGCAGTAGCCATTAGGAACTTATTGTGAATGGGTTAGCATTAGTCCTCAGGACATTATTGTGACTTGGTTAGCATTAGCCATCAGGACATTATAGTGACTGGGTTAGCATTAGCCATCAGAAATGTATTGTGATTGGTTTATTATTAGGCAGCAAATAGAGTGGGTGTATACAAGTCATTCAAATTATTAATACACATTCACTCTTTTCCAGCAAACATACTGGCCAGCTCAACCTCTTCAGAATGATCACATTACATTCCATTGGAATTTTCAACGGTCTGGTTGAAATTGGTTTCTGGCATTTTTTTCTCTAATGTATCTAAGGACAGTGAGAACACTAGAGGACGCTAGAGGGCACTGACTCACGTGGTGCCTTCTTTTCCATAACATTTCAGATGCACCTTTTTCTTTCCTTTCCCAAAAAGTCGAAAAGGTTTTGAGTGAGGAACAGAAGGGTTATAAATTAGAGACCACTGCAAATTGAACACTTCCATTCCTCACTCAAAACACGAAATTCCTCACGAAAAAGTTTCAGTAGTCTCTTAATTTTTTTCCGCAACTGTATAATTTCCTAGACCCATGTACAAGTGGTATATTTCCCTATCACGGAGGTTCTTAATCCATGTCTGCAGCGCTAGTGCAGGGCAGGGGCTCACTGACCTCAAGAACACATTAAACACATTTTGGCTACATTTATAAGATGCAATAGAATATTATTAATCTGCAGTAAACTGTATGTTCATAACACTGGGTAGCAAGGTTTTGGGAGGCTCACAAGAGGACTTCTGATATTCACAGTATTCCACCAAGTATCAACAAATAATTTGGTCGATTCTGGTGTAACCCAGAAATGCTGTTAAAAATGCACTGCAATTTAATCTTTAAAACAGCAACAAGGGAAACTGTTTTATGTGACATGTGCTACAAAATGGCTAAGTTTTCACTACGCTGCTATGAGGTTTTCATGGACCTAGGACTTGATTTATACAGACACGCACTCCTGATATTGCAGAAAAACTCCTGTTCTTTTTTTGAAAGGGTCTCTGATTTCCCCTCACAAAAGGTGACCCAGAGCAAATAATTTTGAGTAACCCGTGTTCAAGTGAGCACATTGATAAACAGACTTTTCAGAGGCCCATGTTCACCTTTGACCCTTCACAGCTAAAATATGACAGCATGGTGACATGGCACAGTTAACAATTCAGAGTTAGACATGCAAGGGACTTCACTGTGCTCTGTTGCACGTTTATACCCAGAAGAAAAGGTTTTGAAAAGATTATTTCGCTGTCCTTCGCAGAAGGACACATAAAATAACCCTTTTGGTTCCTGAAAAATCAGTTGAGGTTCAGTGTAGAGCACTTTTTCACGTAGGAAATGACACCTCGGTCAGACTGAGTCAACGCAACAACCTCCAAGAGGAAGACCCTGGTGTCTGAAATCCGGAGTTCCGGTCTGTCATAAATAACCGTGGGAATGCTTTGAGTGCAACAGGTATGAACCGTACGCCAAACATCACCCACGCTTCCCCGAACATCTGCAAAACTCACTCAGCATGAAACCCCTGAGAAAGATCAGAGGCATGATCTGAGGTCTGTCGTTTTAGTTTCAGTGAAACGACTGAAGCTTGTATAATGCAAGGCTTGTCCTTGTTTCTAGAACACAATAACAACATCTATCCTTACCGCATTTATTTGTAGAAATACAAATAAAAAACCACAATGTGTTAATTTGTCAAGGAGGTATACCCTTTTCAGGTTACACCGTTTGCCAACAAGCTTATAGGTTATTGCTTTTATCCAAATATTTCACCCCAATTATAATTTATCAAAATCGTGATTAAGGCCCTCAGTCACCACAACTCCCAGTGGACTCATGACAGTTGATGTCAAGATATGTCATACAGAGCACATCACATGCAAACCTAGTTAACCCATTGCTTGGTCAACCAGGATGTTCACATCATTACACTGTGAAGGGAAGGAACTCCCCTGCCTTCTACACCTGGTCTGCAGGTTTACTGGTCCCCAAGATGCCCAAAGTAGTCACAAAAAACTGAACCAAGCTTCACTGGACACCCTGGTCAAATCAAACCCTGATCGTTAGACTGTACCGGAACCGAGACACAGGGACCAATCCAACTTTTATTAACAGAATTCTTTTTTTCAAGGGAGAGTTTCAACATTGCAAAAGACATCATACATTTCTTGCATCATTTCTAAAAGCCCTTTAATTTTCTTGTCTTTCCTCCTCTTCCCACCACCGTCTGTTTCAACCCACTGTCACGGTTGTTGTGGCAGGACACAGGCGCAGAGACGTGGTGGCAGCAATCCATCTTTAATGTGGACAAAAACCGAAACAAAGTTGCAACCCGAAGAAGTTACGCAACAAGCCCAAACACAATGAATGCTCCACACCAGATGTGGACAAACACTGGACATTAAAAGATTCCCCAATTGGGGAGACCCAAACTGAGTAAGAGGTTCTGTCCAGTCCAATTTCCCACCATTCTTCTGCTTATATTCTGTCTGGTTTTCTATACTCTCTTCTCACCAACCTCTTTGTTTAGCAATTCATCATCCTCTGACACGAGTGGCTCCAGGAAGTTTTGATTGGGGGAGATTGGGCTGAAGCCAGGGCGTGCTGATCACTCGTGTATTTTAGCTTTGAGTCAAGTGATTTGTCACATTGACCAATGGTCAGCTGACGTGTGCACCTTCCTAAACATAGAATTAAATTTTTTCTGAATAAGGCCACATGACCGACGCCTCACCGTGGGCCCGGGTGCAACCACACCTCCTGCGCCCCGATAGTTACGACAGTGCCAACCAACCAACGTCCAAAGCTGTTTGCCAGTTATTCAACATGTGATTGTTTTCTTGTGTGCTATATCCACCCGGTAAAGCGGGTCTGGAACCTCCCTATCTTTCCCTAGTCCACTGATTCTGCAACCCCAACAAATGACTTTCTTCATTAGACCGTGGCGATGTTTCCTTCTAGCTGACTGCGGTTTCTTTGGTCCCCCTGAAACTGCTGGGTTCCATTTAGAACCCTGTCATTATTAAAACTCCAGGAATACTGCCAGTAATACAGTACCTTGAAAAACTCTTCCACAATAACTCAGGCAGACTAACTCATCCACAGTGACCAGAAATAACAAAATTCACAGTGCCAATATATTTAGTGAGGACAGGGAATGGGTGGCTATCGATGGCTAACATATGACTCAGATTTGAGTAAATCCTGATATGTCAAGTCAGAAACAGCAAGGTGAATTATTTATTTCTGGTGTCGTATAATTGCTATATTGAACGGCGCATTCGTTCTCACATCGACCACACTGTGGGTGGTCAGAACTGTGCGTGGGTGCTCTGCCGTGACCTGACACCCGATAAAGCACTTACAATAGGAAGTAGAAGACATTATTATCAAAAAATCATTCTGTGTGGTCTCAATAATCTGCCCTGACACACACACTCTCTGTCACACACACACACACACACACACACACACACACATGACCCCTATGGAACTGAAGGGAAAGTTATAAATGCTGTGTCATAGATATCAGTGATAGGACTAGTCATCGTCCACTTTAAGTACTTTATAAATATATCTAATGTTCCAATCAGGATATTACTGTACACATTACCATAACAGTACAGCTAAATGAGGCAGTAACAGTGATTTCCAAAACTTAACGTGGCCTATGTAAAAATGAATAACTCCACAAACAACCAACTCAGCTGACGTTAACCTGATCACATCCCAGAGAATGTTGAAGTCTGACTTCAACTAACTGAAGTTAAAAGTTTGAGTGTATGTCAAAACGATTAGGCCAGTGGAGAAATAATATGAGGACTTTGCAAGTGGGGGCACGAGTTTCCCTGGGCTAATGAATGTATTAGCAATTACAACCGATAGAGGGAACTGTGGATAGACATTCTGGTCACACGAACGGTGTGCATGGAAACCAATGTAAACAAAAAAAAAATCTAGAAGGATCCGGATGTTACAAAACTCGACAATTAATTATTAGGAACTTCCGTTTTAAACATTTATAGGCAATTCCCAATAGCCTCACAAAAAGTATTACGCCATGAATTGTGGGTTACTGAGAAACTCTTCGGAGAAAAGCACATAGTGTCCCTATAGCTTCCGTGTTAGGAGAGAAGGAATGTGCGGAATTCACAGTAAACCAAACAAAGTGACCGTGTGTCGTCAAGACTCCTGCTTTTGTGACGCACCCACTCGCACTTGTAGATCACAGCACAATCATCTCACCCAGTATCGCCCCACTAATGTATGAAGGCTTACGCCCGTGGTTACAGTTGCTATGTTTTTTTTAAAGCGACCTTCCCCGTGCGAACAGGGAGTTTTCATTCGGTATGTCAGGGGCGAGGCTTGCCTGTCGCTTAGATGCTTCCAGGCAGGTGAGGCTACCCCAGGTAGGATAGTTAAATAAGCTGAAAGGTAAAGCCAGATACTGTATTATAAAGGTGAGGAGTTTCCCTCAAGTGGGGACATACCCCTCGCACAATAACATCCTGAAAATGGGTCAGACGTGAAGCAACAAGTAAATCCCTAAGAGGTTATTTACATGGCCTTCATCTTTACACCATCTTCCTTTCAGTTCTCGGGGCATGTAAAATTGAATACGTGCAAGTGCCCCATGCAGGAACGTGCAAAATTTCCTGCTTCGTAGCAGGTCTTCGATCAGTACCCGCGGAATCACCTGTATCTCCCACCTAAAATGTGACTCACCCTGATATATGTGACCATTGCCACCGCAGGGAATATTGTGGATATATTTCCACACACTGGACTTCTCCTTTTGATATATGTTGATTGCACTTGATCTTTTTTAACAACTGACGCTTGCAGAACCCCCCCTCCCCCACCAAACAGCAATCAAATTAGGAGTAAAGGGCAAATCTACAGCTGATATCTCAACCTATGGTTGAACTTCAACTGACATTCCATGCAACACCTGTATAAATAGTTAGTCTGGTTGATGGCATTCAAGACAACGCGGTGTAGAACAATTAAACAGTTTCCCCTAGTTACACAGTCGTGACAAATTCCTTCCCCAAGTGAAAAGGGAATTCTTCACGAACCACTCAAAGGCTCCCCTGTTAATGTCTCTCATTCATCTTCTATCTCATTCATTGAACACACGCGTCTACATCACAGGTAGATTTTTTTGTGTATAATAGGAAACTACAAGTTTTCATTCTTAGTCTTGAGTACGGGGCTCATTCGAGGGGGAATTTTCACATAAAAGCCCGGTCTATGAGTTTCCCTGTTGCGATAACTCAACATGGAAATCCCCCCCCATTATTTAACTCCTCCCTCGACAGCATTTAACCAACTGGCGCCTCCCATCAAACGCTCATTAAACTGCAAACCTGAGAAAGGACGGAGAAGACTTGTAGTATATCTACTATGGCTGTTTTTAGAGTTTCAAACGACAACCAAATGGATTATAACGTCAATGAGATGGATTCGAAACATGGGAAAATGCTACCTTGCCAAGAAGACCGTCTTGATAGCGGTCTGGATTCGCTAAAAGAGGATGAATATGGTAACATTGTAAAAGAACTGGAGGGCTTGAAAGTGTCCACCTACGAAGTCGCCCAGAACTCTTTGAGTAATGAACCTTGGAAAAAAATTGTGACCGAGGATGGAGATACGTAAGTTAACTTATCTTCCTAATTTTGCATTTAAAGTGACTAAGGTTAATAGCCTACTGCATGTGCAAAAACAAATAAAAGCAAAGTTTTTACATAATGCAAAATCCTATGCATTCAAAAATAATACAAACACCCGATATGCTAATGTGATTTAGATATAAAATGTATGCAGCGGAATTTGCAAGTAAACACACGGTCTTTTGGCCTCGGCTTGAGCGTGTATACGTTGGCTCAGAGCTGTGCCTGGGCGACACTGAAGTCTACGCATTTAGGAAAGTCCCTGGCGGGTTGCCAGGAACTGATAACGCATCAGATGTGTCAAGCCGCAACTGGTGGAAATAACCAGAAAAAAATCCATTCTTGTGCAACGCTTTAGTGCTTGCGCTTTGTTCTTATTTTCTAACCACTTCCCCTGCACCGTGCGTAGCCTATTTGAAGCGTAGCCGATTT
Organism: Esox niger; assembly: GCA_016801105.1. Classification (NCBI taxonomy): domain Eukaryota; kingdom Metazoa; phylum Chordata; class Actinopteri; order Esociformes; family Esocidae; genus Esox; species Esox niger. The sequence continues at coordinate 12,013 of JACXGJ010005993.1, read as the reverse complement.
TAACTCTTCCTTTTTCCTTCCTCCAAACAGGTATCTCCATCTGGCCATTATTCATGAAGCCACGGAACATGCTGAGCAGATGATCAAACTGTCACAGAATGATGATCAATTCCTGGACGCCCAAAACAATCAAAGACAGGTAATTCATGTAGACCAGTGTATTTTATAATAATAAAATACAAATAAATAGGCAGTTGATAGAACTGGCTAATTACAATATTATATATTTTTTTAAACAATTTGAAATGGGTGGAAAAACCAGTAGTTATTAAATAGTTAATAACAAAGAAAACAAAAAAATGTACTGGCCCCTGAAACCAATGACTAAACACCTTTTTTGTTCTTCTCTCAGTCAGCCCTTCACCTGGCAGTGATCACAGAACAGCCCCATCTGGTGGAGAGACTACTGAAAGCCGGGTGTGATCCGCGGCTAGCAGACGAGAGCGGGAACACTGCCCTCCACATTGCCTGTAAGAAGGGCTCACTCGCCTCCTTCAGTGTGATCACCCAAAACTGCCCTCGCCACCTGAGCTTCATCCTGTCCTTCCCCAACTACAACGGACATCATTGCCTACACCTGGCCGCCATTAACGGATACCTCTCCATGGTCGAAAGTCTCGTTCAGCTCGGCGCAGATGTCAATGCACAGGTAGGTCTTCATCAACACGGGTGACCTGTCGCCCAAGAAAAATCAACAACGCCCTCTCATGATTACCTGAACATAATCACGAACAAGTGGAACTAACCTTTGGTGTTTTTCGTTTCCCTCAGGAACAGTGCAGTGGTCGCACGTCGCTCCACCTCGCCGTGGACCTTCAGAACCTGTGTCTGGTGCACCGCCTCCTCTCCCTGGGTGCAGACGTGAACAGTCTGACATACGGGGGCTACACGCCGTACCACCTGACCTTTGGGCGCCAGAACGCTGAGATCCGTCTCCAGCTGTATGAGAAGACGGCCCAGGAGCTCAGGGAGCTGCCCGAGAGCGAATCAGAGGAGAGCGAGGAGGAGTATCTGTCTGATGACGAACAGGTGAGAATGTGACAACAGCCACCCTGGTCGCCCTAACGAAAAGGGTAGACAAATTGATTAGCTGTGCTACCAAAGAATTAGCCTGACTTCAATCACTTTTTTTGATGAGTTCTATAATTTTGTTTATTTTGCTCTCTGCAGATTTATGATGACATAATGTTCGGGCAGAATTAAAGGGGTCACATCACATGGTGTTGTGAAGCCAATGAAGCTGCTACTGGTACTGTCCAGACAAAGCACAGTAGGAACTCCCAAGTCCCAGGAGCCTTCAGGAGAGTCGCCTAGCGCTGGCCAACAGACAAGGCAACACACAAGACTGAAGATGTTCTTCCGGGATAGAAGTCCGGTGGTCGATGAAAATCAATTGCTCCGGGAGGCACAGTGCGAACCCTGACCTCTGAGAGAAATCTACTATTTTCATGTACATATTAGAAAAAATGTAATATATTTGTACATAAAAAGATTATTTTTTATACTCGTGAATGTTTTATTCATTGTCAGTAAACACTATTGAAAAATATTAAAATATGCATCTAAGAACATTAATGCATTTTGTCTGTTCTACTTACACCCTCTGGTTTTAGTTAACTTGCATTCAAACTCTGGTAATTTTCCATGGTTTCTATTTAAGTTTCTATTCAATGTTTTACATTGATTGTATTTTTATATAGCAGACATAGGTGGAACAACTTTGAGTTAACATTCCATTCAAGGCATCAAACCATCTCATTGAAGGGCCTCATTTAGCCAAAACCACTTACTGACAGGAATATTACACTTGTCTCCTTAATATTTCATTAGACTTGAGACATGAGTCTCCACCAGTCTACACTAAACTCACAGGCCCTTAGCAAAGATTCTAGAGCTTCCTGTTTGGAGCCATGTCAGTGAGTCACTTAAAAAGTCCCCCAAAGACTTTGTAAGAGGAAGTGCTGTTCCAAATGGAATATTCCTACTTGGAAGTACAGCTGATTCAGCTATGGTTGCTCAGAAAGGGCACACTCATTTTGTAGAAAAACCTGTTGACCAATCTGGGAATGTTTGACATTTTCCAGATTACCCATGGTATAAAATGGTTGACTGTTAATGAGAAAGCAGGATGCATTTATCTTCCACTGACTTGACATCCCAAATTGTAAGAGGGGAAATTGTCACATAAATCTTGGACTACCGCTGTAACACCGGTATAAAGTGGACACTAATTGCCAACTCTAACATCAGTTGACATTACATTTGTATCAATGAAGCCGATTCTGCTATCTGGAGCAACATTCCTATATTAGGAATTCCATGTATCTCTTATCTAACCTGATATTTCTTGATTTGCATAATTTCTCTTGACATTCTGCTGCACAGTTGAGATACTGGTGACATAAGCATTTCCCCATAACTGGAGACAACGTCTGTTTGGCCTTGTATGCCAACAATAAACCTCTGAACTTTGGACCTAAAACGTACGCGTCTCTGGATTCTCCGGGAATCTCCAAGGAACGTTTCTCAGCCTCCCCCAAGGTCAAACCAATAAATACCTGTACACTATCTGGTCATACAACCTGGATGACAGCTCAGTGAGGTTTGTTGACATAAAACATGTCCTGTGTCCACAAGGAAACTTAAGAGACATCTTTGGCTAATAGGTTAAAAAACACATTCAGGTTAATCCATTAACATTCAGGTATATACAACACCTTGCAGATCCCACCTTTTACTTTTTATCAGTGCTTTTCCAGAGCAATGTACAGGTTTTGCATTAATCATAAAATATCTAGGTGGAACAACTACACAACTTATTAGTAGTAATAAGTGCCGGAGAAGAGAAAAAAAGCCATGTGATTGCTGCCTGGTGTGCATTTCCAGACTTATGTATTTCTGACTTCATGGAAGTGGTAAATGCACAGAAGACACAATAAAAGAAGCCAAACAAACAGGTCACAACCAGTTATGCGACTGCAGTAAAAAACATTTACCACAACTCCACAATAGTATGTCATGTGACTAAGTGAGACAAACCACAACAGGAAGTCAAAGTTCTTCTCTGCAGCAATGTTAAGAAAAAATCCCCAGCTTCTAAATTGGTCTCACATTCAGGTCACCCAATGAAAAGGTATAAAATTGGTAGGTCTCAACCACAGTCTGAGACCTACCCAGGATTCAGTCAAACCTAGTCACACACACAGCTTTGATATATCCTTTGATATTATGAAAACACCATTAGACTACATTGGAACAGGTTTAAAACTCCATAACTGGATGGACTCTAAAAGAAAATCGTTCCCCATCTGTCCTCAGAGAGGTTGAGTGAAAACATGTTCAGGCCTTGCAAGATCAACAAAACATTTAATAAATCAAAACAAACTACTTTAGTCAAAACATGTTTAATGAAACAGGGAGTAAATATACAGCAAACAGGGGCAACACTGTTCAACAGGGCGACTACAAATCCCATCATTCTCTGCCTGGACCTGGAGTGTCTCCGGCCATTCTGCAGACGTACAGGCTCAGTCTCTCTCTGCTAAGGAAACTAGGTGGGTGTCTACCTCAGACTCTGACAGAATCCTGCAAATAGAGAAGAACACAGACTCAAACTCCTCGAGAGGTTTAGTTGTCAAAATGGCATTACCAGTATTCTGGCAACCCGTTGGTAGAACAGCAACACAGCCCACATGCATCTACATCTCACATTGTAGTCATGTAGAGGACACTTCTATCCAGACAGACACAGTATGTACGTTAACGTAAAGACAGCCAGGTAGGACAAACTGGCCTGCTGCAAATGTTACGCAATTGCCTGGTAGTGATAATTTGAGTCAGATTGCATTTACTTTTAGGACAACGATATTTTGATTCCTAAATCATATGCTTCCAATGTGAATAAGGGAGTGTCACGCCAAGGTTAGAAACCTCTCAACAAATCCCATATGAATGATGTCAGTGTCCATCAAGTAGGATGTCTGATCCCGGGGGAGAAGAGCATTTGACAGCTCTGCGGAAAGTGATAAGCGCAGAAAATTTCCTGAAAGTCTTCTGCGTCTTAATTTCAATATGCATAAACCCAGTTGAATAATGTTTATTATTCAATGGACAAACATGTTTCAGTGGCCTATTTGTGGCATCAACTCTGATCGACAAAAGAACATTTTTTAAGTCGCATTATTAATTGAAATTAATCTGTCGTCTATTGAATTTTAGCCTAACGTTTGAAAATAAAAATAATCCACCTTGTACATTTTTAAGTGAATTAATCAACTGAGCATTGAAACTCATTTTGCTACATTAGAAAGGCCTGCTTAACAGTTTTAGAATTAGCCATTTCAAATGACTAGCCCATAACGTGTGCAGCAGAGCGACAGGCGAAATATTTAAGATGCGCAGGAAAATGTCATTGCCAGACAAATATTTGTGGAGACGGCGAATTGTCAGACTTGCTCCAGAAACCTGGTGCTCCAACGCGCCAACACCACAAATCTGAAGAATGACCTCCAGATCCTATAGGGCTTACACCAGAAGTGGCAAAAAAATTATATTATAGACAATTAAATCATTAACCACAATTATTTATGTGACAATCGTCAGCCTAATATTTCAAAATGGTGACAGCCCTAGGGGCAACCACTCAATACAGCAGAGGTAGGTGCACCTTACTCAATGATATGGCCATCAAGAAGGTCCTGACTAGAAGACGAGAAATCACTCTTATTATTTTAAAGCGGGCACTAATGGTCGTACCAGAGTGTACCGAGGGGTCGTTCTATACCTGAACTTGGGGTCCTCTGTTGTGATAACTCCTATCTCCAGCTCTGAGGGCTTGAAGTCAATGGACAGTACTGTTGACAGACAGGTGATGGCAGTCTAAAGAGAGAGGAGGGGAGAGGCTAATGAAAAATCTCATCCACAGTTCTTGCAGAGGTGAGACATTTTAGTACGTCAGACTTCATTTTCCATTTTGTGCTGAAGCATCAAAGCTTTTGGTCAAACATTTCTGAGATATATTTATACAGAACAGGACTGGTGTAAACAACTAAAGAGACAAATAAATAAAACTAATTAAAAAATCCTCTGAAATTTTACTTTGACCCAATCAACAACCTGGATGATGCTTCAACACTAAAAGTAGGAAATATCCTATTAATGTTGTACTGTCCCGAGAAGTCAAGGGAATAGGGAGTTTCTACCTCAACCGTTTCTTTGAAGGTCCAGTCCAGTTTCTTTTTGACCTTCTTCTCCAGGAAGCTGGTGGCCTCTGTCTGTTTGACCCCGGCCGCAGTGGCCTTGAAGCCGCAGTAGTAACCTGCAGGGTCGCACTTAAAGACCTGGGGACCACACTCCTCATCCACACCGATCACCATCATGCCTGAGAAGCAGGGAAGTGACATCAGTCAAACAGGAAGTATTCTCTACAACACCGCTAGGGCCTTAAGTATGTAACCAACAGGACCTGTACATCTTCAACCCCCCCCGCCCTCCTCAGGCCGGTAAAACAAACCCCTTAGTATTGACTATATGCAGACACTGACAATGTACAGTGAGGCAAAAACGCGTTTAGTCAGCCACCAATTGTGCAAGTTCTCCCACTTAAAAAGATGAGAGAGGCCTGTAATTTTCATCATAGGTACACTTCAACTATGAGAGACAAAATAAGAAAGAAAATCCAGAGAATCACATTGTAGGATTTTTAATGAATTTATTGGTAAATTCCTTGGTAAAATAAGTATCTGGTCACCTACAAACAAACAAGATTTCTGGCTCTCACAGACCTGTAACTTCTTCTTTAAGAGGCTCCTCTGCCCTCCACGCGTTACCTGTATTCATGGCACCTGTTTGAACTTATCAGTATAAAAGACACCTGTCCACAACCTCAAACAGTCACACTCCAAACTCCACTATGGCCAAGACCAAAGAGCTGTCAAAAACACCAGAAAAAAAATTGTAGACCTGCACCAGGCTGGGAAGTCTGAATCTGCAATAGGTAAGCAGCTTGGTGTGAAGAAATCAACTGTGGGAGCAATTATAAGAAAATGGAAGACATACAAGACCACTGATAATATCCCTCGATCTGGGGCTCCACGCAAGATCTCACCCCGTGGGGTCAAAATGATCACAAGAACGGTGAGCAAAATCCCAAAACCACACGGGAGGACCTAGTGAATGACCTGCAGAGAGCTGGGACCAAAGTAACAAAGGCTACCATCAGTAACACACTACGCCGCCAGGGACTCAAATCCTGCAGTGCCAGACGTGTTCCCCTGCATAAGCCAGTACATGTCCAGGCCCGTCTGAGGTTTGCTAGAGAGCATTTGGATGATCCAGAAGAGGATTGGGAGAATGTCATATGATCAGATGAAACCAAAATATAACTTTTTGGTAAGAACTCAACTCGTCGTGTTTGGAGGAGAAAGAATGCCGAGTTGCATCCAAAAAACACCATACCTACTGTGAAGCATGGGGGTGGAAACATCATGCTTTGGAGATGTTTTTCTGCAAAGGGACCAGGACGACTGAGCCCTGGTAAAGGAAAGAATGAATGGGGCCATGTATTGTGGGATTTTGAGTGAAAACCTCCTTCCATCAGCAAGGGCATTGAAGATGAAACGTGGCTGGGTCTTTCAGCATGACAAAGGCATTGAAGATGCAACGTGGCTGGGTCTTTCAGCATGACAATGATCACAAACACATCGCCCGGGCAACGAAGGAGTGGCTTCGTAAGAAGCATTTCAAAGTCCTGGAGTGGCCTAGCCAGTCACCAGATCTCAACCCCATAGACAATCTTTGGAGGGAGTTGAAAGTCTGTGTTGCCCAGCGAAAGCCCGAAAACATCACCGCTCTAGAGGAGATCTGCATGGAGGAATGGGCCAAAATACCAGCAACACTGTGTGAAAACCTTGTGAAGACTTGCAGAAAACGTTTGACCTCTGGCATTGCCAACAAAGGGTATGTAACAAAGTATTGAGATTAACTTTAGTTATTGACCAAATACTTATTTTCCACCATAATTTACCAATAAATTAATAAAAAATCCTACAATGTGATTTTCTGGATAATTTTTTAAGTTACTTTCTCATAGTTGAAGTGTGCCTATGATGAAAATGACAGGCCTCTCATCTTTTAAGTGGGAGAACTTGCACAATTGGTGGCCGACAATACTTTTTTGCCCCACTGTACATACATAACAAACACATGTATACTGACACCACACATTAAATACACCAACAAGCCACTTCATTATGTACGCGTAGCTAGCATATTTTTTTTAAGTTACTTTGAGTAATGAGTCAAATGTAACATGTCACTTTTTTTTGTGACAACCCCAACACGGGTGATAACATAGATCAACATTTTATCTTTGGCCGCCCGGTACGTAGAACTCCAGAGGTTACTCTCAAAGGTCCCTGTGGGAGCGGATAAATCCCATGACAGTGGAAACTCACAGCATCCCAGGGGTCGCATCTCAGCATTCTGCGTGTACACCTGGGAGATGTCGGCCATCCTCTTGCACAGCATGTCCACTGGGATCTCATAACCGTACTTGTACTTCCAGTTAGCTGCCTCGTAGCGGGCTCTCTGCACCTGGGACTTGCTGTCCGCTGAAGGGGCAAAAACCAGAAACATTAGGAGACAGCGACGGGCCTTAGCTCGTTCAAGGTTAGGCCCGAACCAGGGCTGAACGACCCAGTTCCTGGCTGTTAGAACTGAGTTGGTCAGCCATGGCTTGAATGCTACGCAAACAGTAGGATGTGAAGTGAAAGTTTAATTGTAAGTTAAAATGCACAGGCATTTGTTAGCGACAGTTGGCTTTGGGCATGATCGCATCCTGAGCGGGTAATCTGCAGACGTTGTACTCTGTCCTGCACCTACCTGTCATCCCTGACATCACACAGCCGATGTTTTCAGTTATCCTGAACAGATGAGTGACAGTGGAGGCATCCAGCAACTTGTCCTAGTTGAGACAAAACGAGATGGCCTGATTTCAAAATACTTACTTAAACACACAACTGTTTTTTTTAGGTTTAGTCTTCCACGTCTCCTGAGAAACCCCCCAAAAATAAACAGGCCAGAGTTGTTCCATCTCGACATACCGGTACTTTTTTCTGTGTGACAACTACTGCACAGTCTTTTCCTCGGACCGCGACTGACGTGAGACCACCCTGGTTGATGGCCTTGAAAGCATATTCTGTCGGAAAACACACGTAAAACAAAGTTACTTATTGAGGACATTCGATTTAATAACCGAATCACTGCATCGTCAGTTGCAATAAAACATCAAAAGCACTTCAATAGCAGTCCGAACACGTCAAGTCAAAACGAGATACTTTCAGAAGTGGTTTCAGAACGTGTTAACAGAGAAGACGATAGTTACTTTGTGAAATTCCATATTTTACTAATTGTTTTTTTTACTCGAAATTTAATTTTGCAACGCTGGCTTCGAGAAAAACACGTCGAACAATGCCGTGTAGCTAATGTCTGGCCTTAATGCGATCAGAGATCGGAAGACTATGGATTAATCTGCACAACACATGCAATGCTGTTGACGTATGAGCGACAGCTAATTTTAGCAACGTTAACAGTATACTGTAAACACATCACCTGCATCACATTTTGCGAGACAGCGTGGGGAAAACCAAGCAAGTGAAGAATCTTGTTGTGCGACTCCCTTGTCTGTGCCATATCTAATAGTGTGTGCATCATTGGCTACTACCTACAAAAAAGAGTTTGGTGTGTCGTTTGGTGTGTGAGGATCCGATAAACTGAAACATATGGAAGTAGTGTGTGCGACTTCGTCTAGCCTCGCGAGACTTGCAACATAGCTCTGGCGCTAGCTAACTTTCCTTGTTAGCAACATGGACTCGAGTCACCTATAACTAAAGGGAACCTAACAAGCAGTAGATATTTTAAATATATTTCTAACGTACTGTTGGTTAGTTTACCACTTATCTAGCTAAACCATTGGGGTATTCAAGTGTCAATGACAATGTGCCAGGTGTTAGCCTAGCACTCTGGTTATTATGCGGATATATTTGTACCTAGCTAGCTGGGTCAACTAGTATCTAGACAACTAGGTCATTAGTTCAGACTAACTTGCGAAAACAAAGTACGTTTAAATTTAATTGGGGAGTAGCTTTACTGCACGTTTCCTGGGAAACCAGTTATAGTAAGCAACTACACACAACATTACGTGCTCGCTTGCTACGCTATGAACAATGACTGAGCATTTAGCTAGCTAGCCGGCAACTGTGTGCATGCGATTTGAATTAAATGAGAATGTAGCCAGCCGGTCGTTGTTTGGAAATAGATCATAACGTTACTAACCAACTTGATAGAGTCTACCCTCTGGAGAGAAGATAGTGATGTGACGATCGAAACCGGCACTTGAGCCTCGGGACATGTTTGCTGAAATGTATTTAGCTAAAACGCTAGCTAGTCCCAACTATTTTGCAAACAATATCACTTGAAGCGAAATAATGGTCACCCGGAAGAAGTAGTACAAAATGTTTAACCACATCCAGGGTCAAATTGATGGTTGCCATAGAAATCTATTTTTATTTTCCCAAGAAAGCAAAATAATATTATTTCGGTTTATCTCTACCCATTTATCTTTAGAAGATTCTGTAGGTTTTTGTCTTAATACCCATTATCATGAATTTCTCCCATGCAGTCAACACACTGTCTGCCCAACTCTCCTTAAAGGCTTAGAGAGCTGTCTGTGCCAATCCTTAGATCACATCTAAAAACTCAACATTTTATAAGGTATCTAAAATAGTTCCAATTTGTTTTACAATGTTGAGCTGCATATTTGCTCTGTATCACTATGTCTACTCTAATTACCTACTAGCAGGGGTGTAGGAGTGAGTTTGATAGAGGTGAGGACACATTTTCAAGCACATTTTATTTTAATTATAGTTAGTTAACTAAATGGTGGTAATACAATGGGGGTTTGGGAATTTTGAAATGAATTATGTGTGTCTTTGAAGTTATTCGCATTAATGAGGATAAAAGTCCGTTACTTTACTTAAGCTTTAAAAGAGCTGCATTTTCCTGTATGTGTTGGCCGTTTCTCTGGTCCATCTTGGTCCATCTTGGTGGGTAATTCATTTCATACTTAACTAACACATCATGTTAATATTACTAAGATTACTAAAATATTCCACTCTTTGTAATTTCTAAATAATTTGCCAATGGCAATGAGTTCATTTTAGCAAGAGGAAAGATGATGATGCACATATTAGGCATAGTTACAAAGTCATTCATCAGGCAGTTTTGGTAGCTGAATCACACAGTCATTCATCGGGTGTTTTTGGTAGTAGAATCACCGTCATTCATTAGGTATTTCCGGTAGCAGAGTAATTCCGTCATTCAACAGGTATTTTCGTCAGGTATTTTTTACTACTATTCAGAAAGACTGTTGTCATGACCCCCCCGCTTTTCTCGTTGTTGTTCCTGCGCGAGGTACATTGTGACGTTAAGAATTTTTGTGGGGGATTTTCTATAAAATGCATAAATAACCTTATACCTAAATATTAATGTGCAAAGCATTTGTTTTAGAAAAGAGTGGGTTGATTTTCCATGACATTTTCAGCAAGAAAAAACAGGGAAAGAAGAAAGAAAATACCTCAGTCAAAGAGATCATATCACTTTATAGCCGGAGGGTAAGTGTTTTTACTGTCCTCTTTTCTTTCCCTCATGTATAATGAGAACAGTGCCAGAACATTCACTACGCTCTTTTACCTTGTTCCTTGGTAGACCCGACTGATTGGGTTGAAGAACAGGAATTGCCTTGCTTGGCACGCTTGTCATTCCCCTTGTCACTCTTCAGTGTTCTAAATTCTATTGGCTGAACCGTATTGCTTCCTCATCAAGCGTCGCACAAAATGTTAAGCCTGAGGTAGCGTAGACTATTGTAGAATAATCAAGTGTGCTTTTCACCCCTTCCCATGAAAATAGTTTTCTAAGGTTTAGTGGCTGATAGATGTGTTTATTTTATGGTAATCTTGAAGAGATCCTCGATACACGACGCATCTCCATGCCTGTTCCAGTAATGGTGGCCACTTCAGGGAGCTGTTGTTGCTCTGTATACCTTGATTACCTTGCCCATTGGGCAAGCTCAAAAATCGAACAGGAACCATGAAACATTTTGCTTTTAAAATATGCACAGCCAGAAGAGGACTGGCCACCTCTCTTCGTCTATAGGTTTCTTCCTAAGTTTTGGCCCCCTTTAGAACTTTTTCATATCCACTGTGCAGCAACAGTGTTGTTGCTTGCTCCTTGGGGTTTCAGGCTTTGTGTTTTGTGCTTTATAAATGCATTTGATTGATTGAAAATTATTCAGATTTCCAATGTAATGTCCTGACTGTGTATTATTTCAATTTGTGAAATGCACATTCAGGGCCTCCATTATTATCTGTCATAGTTAATGAGGGTTACACAAGTGGAAGAAGAAAAGAGCAGGCAGACTACAGTTAATATTTGTCTGAATGTTTTTTTATAGAAGCTAAATGACATAGCTCCCAGGATTCTTTTTAATCTGAAGAGCCAAAAGCAGTGGATGCTTTTTATGGGGTTTCTGTGTTCTGCTTCAGTCCTCAGCACAATGTTCCATTAAAAAGAACCCACTTCTGCACTACAGGGACATTTTCTTTGTCTAACCCTTGAAATCCTGGACTTTCAGCACCCTCTTAATGCTGACATTATGTTCATTACATACAAACGCCTCAACAGTAAATCAACATGTACAAATCCCACTGCAGCACCCTTGCTTTTCTACTATTTAACATGAATTCGTAGGGAATCCAAGCTGAGACCAGAGTCTCTATAACAGCTGATCCTTGTGCTACAGCAGTAATAAAACACTGAAATATAAGACATCAAATAAACACACAGTAAGAAAAGCAGTCGCATTGAACAATTTTTTTATTTTTATTAAACTGACTGATGGCCACTAGAACATCTTGCTTAAGGTTCCTCTGCAATACATTCCTTAAGTGGGGGGGGG
>JACXGJ010005992.1:0-36414 GCA_016801105.1 Esox niger | reverse complement strand
TTGGAAACAGGTAAATGTGCGTATGGGTGTGCAGGCATTGGAAACAGGTAAATGTGCGTATGGGTGTGCAGGCATTGGAAACAGGTAAATGTGCGTATGGGTGTGCAGGCATTGGAAACAGGTAAATGTGCGTATGGGTGTGCAGGCATTGGAAACAGGTAAATGTGCGTATGGGTGTGCAGGCATTGGAAACAGGTAAATGTGCGTATGGGTGTGCAGGCATTGGAAACAGTATTCCCTTGGTTGTGTCCCTTCAGAAGCGCTACCGGGCCCTGTACAGCTACGCAGCTGCCGATGCCGATGAGGTGTCTTTCCAGGAGGGCGACCTCATCGCAGACGTACAACAGATAGACGAGGGATGGATGTACGGCCGCATCGAACGCACCGGGCAACAGGGCATGCTGCCGGCTAACTACGTCCAGCCCATCTGAACCCATAGGCTTCGTTCAATTGGTTGAAACGTTTCAAATGTTGCAGTCAGAAATGTATATCTCAGATATGTTCGTTTGGTCACTAAGGAAAGCAGAAATTACTGTCTGGACTTCCTCAGTAAGAAACGTAATTAATGTTTCCCATTGAAAAATTATTTTAAAAAACGTTGTATTGCGTGTAATGAACAGAAACCAGGTTGAAGGTTATGGCTGTGTAACTATGAGTAAAGAGTCGTATCTTTTAGGTTGTGCTTTCTATCTGCAACATTGAGCGTGTTATTCCACAGTTGAACAAAGCTCAAAACAAAAAGAGGAATGAAAAAAGGGATATAAGTCATAGCCTAAAGAGAGGGAAGGGGGAGACAAAAAAACAAATAAAAACCCTAGCGCCATTTAAACTGCGTATTGTCTCTAAACATGTTTTGCTTATGTTTTTGATTGGCCATTTCAAGTCAATTCAGATACCCAGTTAAGTTTCTAACTGACATTCTTATCACGCTTCTATCAGACAGCCAGGTTTATTACTCTAACCAAATATTTCTGTGTCTTCCTTTCATATATATACAGCCAGGCATTGCACAGAAAAAACCTTACTGTTAAGTCTTTTCCTCAAATTCCAATTGATGATTGTGTAAGTAAAGTTGTAAGGCCGGTTTTAATTATTTAAAAGTATTTTCTGAACTAATGAACCAAGTGTGCTGACTTCACATTTGAAATGCAGATTTTTCATTCTCTCAAGTTTTGTCCAAATTGTGAAAGAATTGCATCATTAGATTAGTAGAACATGTTTTTGTTATATACTTTCACTAGAGGCCAGGTTTCAGACAGAATTAACTAGTTTTTTAGCTAAAAGGTCTTGCTACTGGATAAGATTAATAATGTTGTTTACCCAGGCCCAATGGAATTAAAATAGTCCCATACAAGCAGAGTTAGGGCTAATGAGCAGTGCAAGATCACAGCTTGTATACAGATGTTTTCATGTAAACCATGGCCTCAAGTGTCTTGAACAAAGTTATTTACACAACACCACATTTCCCGAGACATTTCAAAGAAGACTCAATACGCTTGTGTTTTGTAAACTACCTGATATTGATAGCTCAAGACTTAATTTTCCAAGTTAGCGTGCGCCATATTTTCAAACGAGCCAGGGGTTTATAAACGAAGACGATTGTGTCAAACCGCGTCAGATTTCTGTACAATGCTAATGCATATTGCTCAATTAGAACCCTCAATTGACTCACTCAACCCTACATGGTATGTCTCAAACATGCCACTGTAAATTCAAACCCTATAGAAATTATGCAAACTAAGATAAGTGTAAAACTAAGATCTAATGTTTTATACTCTCACAGGATGCAAATAAGGTCAATGTCATGACTGTGACCAAATTGGGTTGAGCTTCAACTTTGTGTAAAGTTTCATTGTTGTATTATATAAATGCTAAAAAGGATTTAGAACTACATATCAATTGACAATTTTGTTTTGTGTTGCCTGCCTCAAGTGCACCTGAATAGGCCTACCTACAGTAGGAAGTTAGCATAATAAAAGATCAAGGCAGATTGGTCATTCAAGGGCAGTGCCAACATTTTTTTGTAAACATTTCGGAATCGAGAAAATATCCATCACACTGGACCTCGAGTTCTCAATTTCTAAAGCTGATAAGCAGTGAAATGGTTCAAACATTAACTTGTTTCTGTTACTCATTGGACAAATGGTTAAAGGTAGCTCTAATACAGAAAATGGAAAAGAACGTTGACACAAAATTCTAAAATATTTTCTTTGCCATTTCCAATTTTATTTGTAGCAAGGCGTAACATTTTAAGATGCAAACCTCTTGGGAATATTGTCAAAGTAGGGTTAGGTTAAACTGTGTGCCAATGACAATATCCGTCTTTACCCCATGTTCTTAGTTCCATTTTGCCACTTTACAGAAAGTATTAAAGTGGACATAAATACTTTTAATATAAAAAGTATAAAGTAAGTTGTATACAAGCAACTGATTGCTGATCTGCATACATGAGTTCGAGTTTGAACATCATTTAGAAGCTTCAACAGTGTTAAGATGAGCAGCGTGCCCAGAAATATTGCTAAACATTTAATGTTTAGCATTGACTTCCAGTTAACAATTGTAAATGTTTCAAACTAGTGTTTCTAAAAATGTTTACATTGAGAGTACTCCCTTTAAGTTCTTGTTAGCACACTTCGCTGATCTACTGGTTACCATTACTTAATCAGCAGGATCTAGTTTGGGCTTGGCAAAAACAGGTGAGTGGAATTAGTAATGAATTAAATACCAAAGAGTGCAAATACAACACATGAAAATGTTGGTGTGTCACAGCTTGACTGAAGTGAATAATTTTAATAATCTTTCCCAAGGATTTAAGGGTGTTTTGTATCATTCTACAATTTGTAATGAAGCATTCCAATACATTACCTTGAGTAAAACTGAATATTTCAAGTTTGTGGACTGCCATCTTGTTTTTATAACATACCAAACAAGTGGCATATTTGCCACAGTGCCAGGATGTCTCTGCTTCTGCTTTAGACAAGTCAAGGTAAAGGGTAACTAGCTAGTATTGTTGAATGTAGAAACAAGTACATAATATACAGCACATCCAACAAATCAAAAACAGTTTAATAACAAAAATATTAAGTAAAATTGACTTATTGAAGAGAGAAAATGAATTGCACAAAATATTCTTAGATTTACTAAAGCAATCAAATATCCAATTAAAGAATGCTATTTACAAGTTAATTGCTACCTGTTGCTTCATCATAATACAGCCACTAATGAATGACCTTTCAAAAATGTTTTTAATAAAACAATTAAAAGTCCCACAACTTAATGTAAACACATTTTTAAGCCCTACATATAATATGTTTTTTGCAGATATAGTACATTCAAGTGAATAGGGCAATGTTTACAAACTTGACTGCTGCTGTATCTTTCAATGCATGTCACTCCAAAATCAGCTCCTTCAGTTCACCATTTTCCTGGAGTGTCCTGAAGAAGGACACTCTCTTGTCAATAGTCTCCTGTAGTTTGGGTGGCAGCTGCGAGAGCTGCACTTGCAAAACATCAGCGTGGCGTCCTATGCAGTCTTCACATAGTCTATTAAGACAAAATGCATACAGCTTCATTAAAAAAAGGGAAAAACAGGTCATGTTTAATTTGTCAGTTTTACACAATATTTCGTGGGTTTGTCCAAACTTTGTTTCAGAGACCGGTAAATTATGGCCTTATTCTTCTGGGGACCTCTTCTGTATAAGTATTTCCCTTTTATTTCAGTTTCTCTATGATATTCATTATCCTCCCATAGTCATTACATGGTCTATCAAGCAATTTTATTTTCTATTCAGGTCACATTGTGGCTATTATAAAACAATTGTGATTACATTACATTGACTTATTTAATAGCCTTAAATATTTTTCAACACCAATAATTTATGTCAAATGTATTTAATAAAGCCCTTTTTTCACGAGCAGTTGTTTTCCATCCGAACGTTCTTTTACAAATACCCAGTTCTTTTACAAATAAGAGCAAGCAACAAGAAGATGTTTATGCACAGGAAAAACATCCTAATAGGGTCAGAATCAAGGATTTAATTTTTAAAAAATTAATACAATTAGGTAAAACAAATTGACCGAATAGCATTGCTTTCAATAGCAATTTCTCCTTAATCCCTGCTAAGGTTTCCTACAATTTAAGCGTGTTAAGGTTAGATAGCTTTTAGGGACACTAAATAATTACCTAATAGTGAGGAATCAGATATTGTCTTATTTCAGCTCAATGGTTACTCAGCAGGCCAAAAAATATATAAAATAATGATTTGGGGTTGTGGATTAATGCTGTATTACTAGTTAATATGCTACTGATAACACAATCCTCCCTTCAAGAATGACAGGATTAACTAAATGTGTATGAAGACAATTTGTAAGACAACCTGGATATGATGAAGAGATTAGTAATATTTTTTTCAGTGTAAATGGAAACAGGCACGTCATAAGAATTAAGTTCAACAAGAAAGTCACACCAGTCAAATTATCTCAAGCACTTTTTACATCAGCAGTTTTTAGAAAGTTCTCATACAGCAGATATTTTGTAGGTGTGTGTAAACTTCCTTCATGTTCAGCTAGTGTAGTAAAATCGAGTTGAACAATGAGGCAATTGCAAATCACCTTCATATTAACATGAAAAGGACGTGGCGGCGTAAGCTAGCCAAGTCCTGACCAAACTTGACTGGAGACAGCATTCAGCTAATTGGAGCAAGCTAATAACCAACCAAAGCCAAATAAGTCAAGTTCCACAGCTCAGACCAAGTTCACAATTTCAGAAATGTTGGTTTCAAGTCTACAAGTCAATGGTAAAGAAACATTGCTATACAATACAGATGATCAAATATTTTTTAGTGATTGTTGAATTGTTTTAAATGTAACTATAATGTTTAAGTAGGTTGTCTTTATGCATTTATACATTGACAATTGTCTGTTTTATAAAAAAAAAAATGTAATAATGTAAAGGCTATGTATGGATGTTAAACCAAAAAATGCTCCCTACTTTGACAAAAAAAAATGCCAGGGCCATGGGACCCATTGAATTTCACCATAAACGAAGAACCCAAGAAAAGTGGAGATTGGAATATGACATAGGAACGTGCTGTATAACCCTCCATTAATAAGAATTGTTGCTGAACTAATCACCAGTAAATATCTGGAATAGAATTTAGTTTCCCCATCTCCCCATTTACAACCCTGTCTCCAAAAAAGTTTGGACCCTGTGTAAAAAATAATTTGATTTGCAAATTATTTACATTCCATATTCAACAGAAAATAGTACAAAGACAACATATCAAATGTTGAAACAAAATGTTATTGTTCCTTGAAATATAAGCCCACTTTGTAGTTGATGCCAGCAACACATTTCAAAAGCTAGGACCAGGCAACAAAAGCCTGGAAAAGTTATGTTATACAGAAAAACGACCTGGTGTAACATCTCAACTATTTAGGAAAATTGGAAACAGGTCATTAACATGATTAGGTTTAAAAAGGGCATCCCAGATAGGATGAGTACAACAAAGGAGACCCCGAACTGTTGAGCAGCTGAAATCATATAAAGCAAGAATGGGAATACATTTCATTCTGACATTTAGCTAGTTAGTGAGCTAAATAGGCACAGCACCATGGTAGTCATTCTTAACGGTCTTTGTGGGATTTCTCACCAAGTTAGACCTTGTGGCTATCCCATCAGTCATTTTAGTTTTGCATACTGCTGTCACTTTCCTCCCCTCCAAACACATCAACTTTTAGAACCAATCCAGATGCCCTGAATGCTAGTTCTCAATCTTGTCCGAACTGGCAACCTAACGCTGACAGCTGAACACCAGGCTTATGTTGAGTGACACTGAAGAAATACCAATTGGAGTCTGTTGAGTTGTGTTGTTGTCCCCCCCCGCACACCCAATGGATTCATGTTAAGAAAGGTTGAGAACATGGAGCTCTAGGTCTGTGAGTGTTCGGCAGCACGATCAGAATGAGGTAAGAGAGGATCAGAGGGACATGCTGAGAAAATCTAAACAAGCCTTGGGTTATACAGCTTCAGTCCAAGTTACAAGTCAGATACTCAAGATAAAGTCAAGTTGCAAGTGTCTTTTTACCACATCAAGTCGCAAGGAAAGTGACTAGACCACATCTGTGCAGTA
This sequence comes from Esox niger, assembly GCA_016801105.1. Classification (NCBI taxonomy): domain Eukaryota; kingdom Metazoa; phylum Chordata; class Actinopteri; order Esociformes; family Esocidae; genus Esox; species Esox niger. Next base: position 30,283 of record JACXGJ010005992.1, on the reverse strand, counting down.
CATAAGCATTTTTTCCCCAAGGAAGGCTCCACCATCAAGTGGTTCTGTCTAGTTCAAAATTACAAAATGATGATGCTTTTCCAACTTTCAACCTACACTTTAACAGGCAAGATATAAAACTATTGACATTTCCAGTGTACTATTCCTGGAAAACAGAATAAATGATGAGAAAGAATACATGGCTTTTCCTTCAAGAGCATTGCTAATGCTCAGGTGTTTGGGACTGACTACGACCCAACTCAACGCAACCACATCTCTGCCCCCTACTGGCCAACAGTAGTAAGTATCCCTCAATGATACAACAATGCATACACCTAAATGCAACCATACGTTGCGCATGTCACACCTATTTGAAGATGCAAGTAACCACTGCTATACCAGACATGTGAATGTTAAATTATCATTATCTATCCCTTAATAATGGTTACCACACTTTAATCATGTTTAATTGGATGATAAATAATATTTTACTTAGCCTAATGCATGCATTCATGTAGCAAGATGTTTGCACGTCCTGTATCAATATAAAAAAAGTACAGCAAACAGTGTGCCTGCAAAAAAACAACATGTCCCGTGTCAAAATCCTTTAAGCCACTAAGTCAGGGGTGTCAAACTGGTTCCACAGAGGGCCGAGTGTCTGCAGGTTTTTGGATTTTTCCTTTAAATTGGTTCCCAGTTCAGACCAAAACAACCAGGTGAGGGTAGAAACTAACCAATTAGTGACCTTATCAATCAAGTACAAGGTGAGAGTGAAAACCTGCAGACACTTGGCCCTCCATGGAACTGGTTTGACACCTCTGCACTGTCATGTGGTTGGGTTGGGAATGGACCAAAACATACTGGCACCAACGACCACTACAACAGCTACCTCACCCTAAAAGCCTTCCGTAAACTTTTGGCTGCAGTTTTTTGTAAAAATGCTCTATATTCCAGCATTTATTTTGTTTTATTTTCTATTGCTGCATTGTGTGGCTGAATTTGTTATCTTCAAAACAAATTCCTAATTTCAGCATAAAAAGTCTACACACCCTGTTAAAATTTAAGGTTTTTGTGATGTGAAAGAATGACAATGATAAATCACGTCAGAACTTTTTTCACATTTAATGTGACCTATAATGTGAACAATTCAATTGAAAAACAAACTGAAATCTTAGAGGGAAAAACCTTACAACAACCTGCTTGCATAAGTGTGCACCCTCTTATAACTGGGGATGTGGCTGTGTTCAGAATTAACCAATCACATTGAAACTCATTTTAAATATGAGTCATTACACACCTGTTATCGTTTAAAGTGACTGATCACAAACAAAGTTCAGCTGTTCTAGTAGGATTTTCCTGACATTTTCTTAGTTGCATCTCAGAGCAAAAGCCATGGTCCACCGAGAGCTTCCAAAGCATCAGAGGGATCTAATTGTTGAAAGATATCAGTCAAGAGGATACAAAAATAATTTTCAAAGCACTAGACACCATGGAACACAGTGAAGACAGTAATCGGAATGCAGAAAATGTGGCACAACAGAGACTTTACCAAGAACTGGATCTCCCTCCAAAACTGGTTAGGTAGGCTTCCAAGAGGCCTACAGCAACATTAAAGGAGCTGCAGGAATTTCTGGCAAGTACTGACTGTGTGCTACATGTGACAACAATGGGGTAGGGTGGCAAGATGGAAGCCTTTTCTTACAAAGAAAAACATCCAAGCCCAGCTAAAGTTTGCAAAAACAAACATCAAGTTTCCCAAAAGCACAGGGAAAAATGTGTTATGGTCTGATAAAACCAACTTTTTGGATAGAATTCCAAAAGGTATGTTTGGTACAAAAACAACACTGCACATCACCCAAAGAACACCATACCCACAGTGAAGCATGGTGGTGGCAGCATCATGCTTTTGGGTTGTCCACAAAAGCATGGCTTCACCAGAAGTAGATCAATGTTTTGGAATGGCCCAGCCAGAGCCCAGACCTGAAGAGGGCTGTGCACAGGAATATCCTCACAATCTGAAAGATTTGGAGCGCTTTTGCAAAAAGAGTTGGCAAATATTGCCACGTCAAGATGTGCCATGCTAATAGACTCCTACCCAAAAAGACTGAGTGCTGTAATAAAATAAAAAAGTGCTTCAATAAATTATTAGTTGAAGGGTGTGCACACATATCCAACAAGATTTTTTTTCCCCTCAAAGATTTCAGTTAGTTTTTCAATTGAATTGTTCACATTATAGGTCACATTACAGGTAGAAAAAGTTCTGACATTATATATCTCTAATTTTTTACATCACAAACAGCTGACAGGGGTTATACAGTGATGTGTAGACTTTATATCCACCGTAGAACACCACCAGACTCCCTTTTACGTAGAAGCATTACCGACTAGGAGCTGTGGCTAGATTATGTCTAAGCAGGATTTTGGTTACTGAGGTTTTGGCAACATTAAAGTTAGTGTTAGGGCTGGTGGTAAGGAATCGGGAACAGATTTCTGGGTGAATGTTAGGTCTCAGGTTCCGATAAGGAAAGAGACAAACGCCTGTGGGGCTTACCTTAGTAGGGAGTAAGGCTGGGTCTGGAAGACTAGGACATCTTTGCAGTGTTTCTGGGATGGAGACCTTAAAACAGTGAGCTGAAATGAAAGGTCACATAACATTGAGCAAGATAGATGAAAGAAAGATTTAGTACAAGAGCGGGTGGTGAATTCATAATGAACCCAGTGATGCCGTAGCATATTTAGCCTAAACCCAAACACTGCGTCCGCTTAAATATGTTCTTATGCGCTCCATTCATGTGGTAATCCAAATATTTCTATGCTAAAGACTCAACTCAGCGTCCCACCAAAGCAGTTGCATTACAAATCACCTAAACACCACTAGAGCTTATTTGCGTAATAAAGTATAAACAAGCTTTGTTTAGACAAGGATTACATCAAACAGACAAAGAGGGAGTAACACGTTTTAAAGCCTGGGTGTCGTTATCCACAGCTCTTTAAGAAATGTCTTACTTGAGAAAGTTTGTGTAGTGCACGGAAATGTAATCCTGTTTTCTATTTAAAATACTTAATTATTTATTGGAATACAATTAAATCTTACATTTCATCTGGTATTAAATTTACTATTGAGTTCTGGTTTATAAAGACCAAACAGTCCTTTCAAGGTTACAAAGCTACATGATAATCTGAAACAAGGATTCCAGATGAACTTAGGAAAATTTGTAATGTGTGGTGTTGCAGTGACGGAGAACCATGAAAGGGGAGAACCATGAAAACAGCCTGAACTTCGGTCACTGTGACCAAAGGCAGCCACTGTAACCTCTACTCCAAGACAGCCAGTTCCCTTGTGAAATCTGTTATCAGTTGTATCATATGCATGTTTTTTCATTGTCTATCTTTGAATCATAATAGCCCTGATGTAATAAAAAATAAATTCACATAGTATCTATAGACCAGTGGAAAGCGTGCCCCGTATTGAGCCTGTAACAACTTTCAGCGGCATAATGGTCTGCAATCCAAGGACCAAACAGGACCTGTTAGCTACAGAGACAAGCCTGCTGTGGGGCAAAGTGTACAATGCTACAGTAGAAATGAAGACGTACCGAGTCCATCAGGAGGACGTATTCTTGGCTTCCCCCAAAGACAACCACATCATGGTCCTTTCCCGGACATGCAGAATGCCACAATCTAAGGACATACAACATTTCCAGGCAACATTTAGTGTTTCGGTTCAATTAGTTAAATATTTTGAATAAAAAACTAATTGATAGGACTGAACAAAGAAAATATGAAGTACAACCCTATGAGTTTCTGAATAATAATTAATATCGATGATAAAAACTATTTTACTTTCGCTATTGAACATATATCCCATGAATAACAGCAGGGAAGTAACAAAACTTTTTGTCTTCAAACTTGTCATGATGATAGAACAATACAGACCTTCAGAAGAAATGTAAAAGCAGATGAAAGCAACTTTAAGGGTTTGTTGTGCACTACCTCAGAACCTCAATCTTGGATATATTACAGGAAATAGGCAGTTATCTGCCTCAATAGCAGTCAGAATAAAAATGACGTTAATTTCTTTTAACAGTCTCAGGAATTTTTGCCCACCCTTCTTGACAGTGCTCCTTCGACTGTATCATGTTCAAGAGCTTTCTTTCATGCACAGCCCAATTTAAGCCAGGGGAACCAATATTTCTTACATTGATGGAATGCTGAAACCCAACAGCTTTCCATTAAATCGTTTTTATGCTTCTCTAACGACTTGCAAGAGGACATTTTCTTTAGACCTTGGCGGACCACAGAGGTCTTTGTGTTTTAATTGCATAAATGGTTACAAAATGTACTTTTGTGATTTGTTGAATTGGGTTACCAGCAAATTATAATTTAGCTCAGATATCAATGTAAAAATATGTTAAAAAAAACAGATCAAAGCAGTGACTTACCTGGGCTTGTTATGGTGTTGGTGATTAATTTTGCTCCACATCTTTGTCTGAACATTAAACTCCCACCCATCATCTAAAATAAAGATAACACAAAATGTTTTTTGACCAACCACTCATAATTTGTACTTCAACAATGCCCTTATTTCTTAAGTACTGAAGTAAAAGCCCTTGTTTAATTGACATTTTGGTTTGCAGAGAGACCGCAAACAGATGTCTCAAGAACCCAAAACAAAATTATTATGTAACAGTGCCAAATGCTGGAGGAGTTAAATGTGGGTTCAGTTCCTGATAGATCAGACTACCTGTTTTTGTAAGTTAAAGGTAAGTATCCCATCCTCTTATGTGAAAGCTGCAAACACCTGAATAACTGCAATTCGTCCATAGGTTATAAAAAATATAAAATGTAACATTGATGTACAGAATTGCTAAAACTTGTTATACACTGAGATCAAGTCTGAACTAGCCTGAAACAATAGTGAGCATAGTATTTGGTCTGGTTTATCCTGCCTGGCTTTGGACTTACTTAGGGGATTTCCGGAGATACTCAGCCCGCCAAACAGGAAGAGGGTGTGGTCAGACACTGGGGTCAGGGTGTGCATGGAACGCCCAACGGGCACCAGGGAAGACGACAGGTCACTGGAGGAATGGAGATTGTTGTGCACAAACACACACATCGTCATACAGTTCCAGGTCAACTCTGGCTCAGTAACATTATGCTGACAGGGTCAGAAATCCTACAGAGATGAGCCACTGTGCTGAGAGCTGTGGTGCCACAAAATACAAACAGCGTTCAGGCCCAGGGTTCAGCCCAGTCTGTCACAAAATGTAGACAGTACCAGTCAAAGATCTACTCATTCAAGGGAATTTCTTCCATTTTACCATTTGCCAAATTGTCAAATTGCAGAATAATAGTGAAGACAAAAATAACACATATGGAGAAAAAAAAGAAAAACATTTCAAAACACGGTTCAAATAGTATATTTTTCAGTAGCCACACTTTGCCTTCATGACTACCTCATGAGGCTGGTTGAGAGAATGCATCAAGGCAAAGAGCGCCTACTTTGAAAAAAACTGAAATATAAATGCATAATGATTAGTTTAAAATGTTTTGTTCCTACATGATTCCACTATTCAACAATGCAAAAATTCATAAAAATAATACAAATGCCCTTGAATGAGTAGGTGTCTGAACCTTTCAATGGTACTGTATATAGATATACAGAACTGGAGGAAGTGAACTCACATCTGTGTCCACATCCAGGTGTCCAGATCCAGACAGTGGATGTCCAAAGCTGTGTCCTCCTGTCCCAAATGAAACAAAAAGATGTTGTATTCTCAGGGTCAGGATTCGGTCACAGTCAAAAGCTGTACGCATCAATCCACACCAAGACAACATCACAGGCATGTTTTGTCTTATCAATCAGACACGAGTGGAGTTGAGATTAGGCAGAAAGATCTGTTCTAAGAAATTATTATAGGCCACAAAAAAAACTTAAATTTAAAGATGGTCTTACCAGACCTCCGCAGATGTAACCTTTGTCCCTCAGTGTGGCACTGGCATGAGACGCTCTCGGCGTCGGGGCAAGACCCTAGAGTACAAAAGCGGAGCGTGAACATGTGCCGTTCAATCTGAAAGCAAGGCGGGTGGCCACAGTTGCTCTGGGTAAGAATGTCTGCTAAATTACTAAAATTAAAATGACAGAAATCTTATGTAGTAAAGAGGCAAATGATGTCTGACAAAAGGCAAATACAATGTACTTTTATCATTTGGATTCTGCACGTGCACGTGCACAGGGACTTGTGATATTGTATTTCATTTCCTTTTTGATGTTAACCTGTTAACTTTGGTAAAGGCTTTTTTGTTTTTTCAAGTATGTTTCATTTTCTAGATTAATTTTAATTTGGGGGGGAATTACTTTGTTGAGATGCATATAAATCCAATTAATAAAAACAATTTATATCAACATCACAAAAAGTGATGCCGTTTTATCGGATTCACATCCTTTTATTGGATTTACATAAATGTAAGTTCCACACACAAACACTCACATGAGTTTCAGGTTCACTCCACGTCAAAATGCTTGGGTCAAAAACATGGACTTCATTGTTCCAGCCCCAGAACCTAAAGGAGACTGTCCCTATTGTTGCCTGCGGAGAATTTCCACCCACATACAACATGCAAAACATTAAAACAAGTACAGTTATTCTATAAACAATAACATATTCAACTTGAAGAACTGGAGAGTTTGACAGAGCCTATTGCATTAATTAATATGGTTCACTTATACCACTTTTGAAATTAACTTACCCAGGATGTTTCATCAACCGCAAAGCTCTTTGAGTTGTTGACCTCTCTTATGGTTTTACATCCATACCCTCCAAAGTAGATGAGCCTACAAAACCGGTACACGAAAGATCCATCATCAAACCATTATTACTACATTCAGCCGTGTTCTGCTCTTCGAGTGCATCAGTCGAAACAAATACATATTTCTATAGGCGTCTAAGATGCAAACGAAAACAGTGTTTATAGTTGAGAGACAGACAGAAACAGAGAGAATGACGAGAAGTGTCATTTTAAATCGTTTTAATGAGTGAGATTCATGTAGATGCTTTCTTTTTAGCAGGGGTTACTGCTGACGCCCAAGGTCTCTAAAAGATGAGCCCGGCAAACAGACATAATACACAGTAAATATCACAACATAATAACAAGACCAGAACACTGTAAGCTTGCATTTGTTTCAATACATCCCCTCTGTAATGTTGCCGTCCCAGCATGCTAATGGCATTTTCCACTCTATTTGAATACCTTGGCGAAACAGCCAGTTCATTTAAACAGTGGTCTAACAGAACGTGTCTGTTAAAAGGTGAGTGATTGGCTGACGGTTCCAGGGCACTATTCGTTCTGTCCTGCTGTTGTCGTGCTGGCCTCAATGCTAGTACTTATGGGTTTGTGGAAAAGACTTACGTATTTTCCACTGCATTTTTTGTCACGCTGAGTATGGCGCTGTCTAGGCCTGTCCAGTTTGTCGTGACTACAACTCAATGAACCAACTTATGACTTACAGGTTTGTGTCCTCAACAATATGTGGTTGTAGTTTTGTAGCCCTATGTCGGTATGTGTGTAACTTAGTGTGTGTACTAATATTCATGAGGTCCAGATGTCCTCAATAGGATAGTTAACCATGACAAAACTAGTGATGACATTTTGCATGTCCCAAACTTATTTTTAGGCTTGGGTTAATGTGAGGGCTATATGAGTGTTTGTGGTTTTAAGGGTGTTAAAAAGGAGAACATTTTAAATGGATATCCATTGTGATCCCAAAAATAGCAATACAAGCAGGTGTGTGTGTGTGTGTGTGTACCGTACCTGTCTCTATGCACCCAGCAGGTGTGTTTGTCTCTGGGAGAAGGGGTGTTCCCCTGGGGATCTGTCACTGTCCTCCAGGTGTAGCAACCGTCCAACAGGCTGGCAATGTAAAGCTGCACACAAGGCAACAGATCACACTCAAGATTAACATGAAGCAGTGGGCTATTGCTTCGTATTGTATGTCAGATGCAGGTTTCTTTCTAAATAACAAAATCCTGCTGAGCACAGTGAAAATATAAAATGTCCCCCAAAAAAATTTTAAAAAAGAAAACACATGAGAGAGCAATCAGTGTCTGGTTGGGAGACAACCCAGAAGGGTGCTGGAGGGTAATTAGGGCATTCATTCCTCTGATGTAATTATAAGAATCCCATGTGTGTTTCACATGGGATGTTTAAACTGGTGTCCTGCCTGTGGGCGTTATCCTTGGTGCCGTTGCTAAGTCCAACCAGACTCTTATACCATCATGATTGCCCATTAGTCTCCACTTTACAAATGGTTCCGTATTCCGCTTTCCCACCTGTCCTCAAAATAATGTACAGTTAAGTACTATAGGCACTAAACATTTGCAATCTTGATGTCAGCTTACTCGATCTAGTTTAATAAGTGGCGCCGGGCCTTCCTGAGGGAGGAGTCAGTAATAGCGGACAATGTTGAGATGGCTCTTCAGGACAATAAGGCATCCCCCAGACCAAAAACACGGTATGTGAACATTCACTTTCTGCCCATTTGCACAGCTTCCTCTCAGAACACACCATTCTAACCAGCTACCGAACAAACTGTGTTGGACCTGAATGACCACTGCCCTCTTGCATTACCAATGTGAAGTGCCTTGATACCATCAAAGGTCTAATGTAGATGAAGCCACTGGCCATACAACTTAAAAAAGAGAAGTGTACCACAGACTTCTATAACTGCGTATGTCACCTTCTGTGACCAACACTCCCATCTACAGGTAGACCCAAGCATGGCATTGTGGGTGCTGGACTTCCTGCTGAACAGGGATAAGAAGCATTTCACGAACACAAACATCCCTTTCTGTGTACATTGGCTGGTTTCTAAGAGCTGTCAGTGCAGTTTGGACCTGAAATGTCCTTATAAGTTCCATAACAACTGCCTCTCAATCAACATCAATCAGAACAAATGTTCACTGACCTCCAGATGAGGGCAGACCAATTGAGCCAGCTAGCTCCATGGTGGGAATTGTTGAGAATGGGAGGCACTGAACCTGGACAGACCTCAACCATAATCTCCTCCTTGCAGTGACATTGCTGAATGCTACTTTCTGGAGTAGCGTAATGAACAATTTCTTTGTTTACATAGCTCTTCTTAATTTTTATCATTTTTATTTTAAACATAACCCTAACTTTATCCACACTGTTAACCTTATGTCTAATCTTAATATGAAATGAAGAATAAAAACCAGTACATTTCTATAATTAAACCAACCCCCCAACCATAATGTTTTCCATTCAAGGGACTAAACATTAACTGGCAAAGGATCTCGTGTAGTTTCTTGCAATAGGACTCGGACTTTAAACAACAGTTCTCAAAACTGTGAAAACTGTTAATGGAGAAAAGGTCAACATTTTCTTAGAACCCCTTCTTCACATCCTCATTGCATGTAAAGGAACAAAAACCCTCATTCTTTTGAAAGATTTAAAACAACAATGTTAAAAATCACCAAGGAAAACTCTACTGTCCAGATAAATTCATTCAAAATAGGTTTGGGTACAAATAGGTCAATCTTAGTAACGTTTTAGAGACAAAGAAAGAAAAACTAAATAGCTTGTACTTTGGTCAAGATATATATTTGAAATGTTGGTGATGTTAAAACAAACATGTGGGGGTAAATGTTGATTGTTCTGGTTCTCATGAATCCCAAAACCACAAAATTATTTTCAATCTATTAAAGTGTACTTAAGTAGCATACAAGTTTCATTTTCTAGTTATATCAAAGAAAACTTAAAATAAAATCACCACCTTTCCTTTCACAAAGTCACCTGAGTGCCATTTCTCAAGTGTTCATTTTTACAAATTAAATGTTTCTGTCTTTCTTAGACAGCACTTCAGCCCTATCAAGTTACAGGCCAGACTGCATGTCACAAATAGTTTTCATATCAATGATAAGTGGCCATGAGGAAAACAAAACATGTTAAGAAGCTTTTGGAAATCATAGGTCCTCTTAACAACAGTCAAAGGTCTGTTTCACTCTTTAACCTTCTTCCCAAGACTAAACACCACAGCAGGGTTAACGCACTCTGATCCTCAGTCAATGGGTTACCTGGTTGGTGTGTCCGTCGGGGTCACACCCTCCAAACACGTAGAGAGAGCCATTGTGATATGAACCACAGGCGCCTGAAAGGGCTGGCGGGGGCTCTCCCTCAATCCCCCTCCGCTCCCTGTAACACATACACACAGAGAAACAAGCATGCAAACCCATGCTCAGTGACAAGTGGGGGTCAGTGCATGTAGGGGGAAGTAGCAATTTTCCAAAACTGAAATTAATAAAAGTTAAAGCAAATGTGTTCATAAGTAAGATATTAACATCCCATAATCAATTAATAACAAATAAATGTAATACAACAGGTAGATAAAAAAATATTCTCCAAGGAATTTATGAATTGAATGGAACAAACAATAAACTCTCACTCGATATCTTACCATGCTCCACTCTCCATATCGCACAGCCAAATCTCATCACTGGGTAACATTATTTCTGATCCTGAGACTGACTGTCAGGGAATATCAGAAAGTCAACATGACTATGCCAAATGTGAAGTAGCAATCATTCACCACCATTACCAACAGGAATATGAAAAACTACAAACAAGCACAAGAATCACATGCATATATTCAAGATGCAGTAGCCTAACAGTTACAAAAGGGTCGGTAGTCTATATATAGACGGACATGTATTAAAAACAGAACTGCAACAGAACTAGGTGACAAAACCAAATATGAAACAATTAGTATGGGTACATGCATTCATATGATACGAAAACAGTAAATTCGTAGCTGAAGTTGTTTATCCCATCGCACAAGTAAACTTACCTGACAGCCTCCCCACACGTATAGAATGTTCCCATCTACGAATGCCGTGTGGTCACTCCGCTCCAAAGAACTCAATATCTCGACACCGGTCCTTGAATCCATCATCAACTTGACTGCTGCCGGAAAGTAGGCCTATTGCTTTAAGACCAAATGAGACGTTCAAGCGTGTACTTTCTAGATATGATGGAAATGCTAACAGGAAATACCGTGTCGGTGCTTAGTGGGGGAGGACTAAACTGACTACGTGCAAAAGCAAGCCCGTGTGAAAACGAGCGATTCAGGTTGATGAGCCGATGACCTTTTCTGTCGAAATGCTAAAATGCATAGCCAGTTTTATTAACATCAGGGTTGGCATCTGTCTATAGGGGGTCGTTAACTGGTAGGCTACCGTTGATGCGCAGATTCAGTTCACGGTTACCACACCGTAGTACTTTCTGTTGTATGTGTTTAGAGTTTGCAGGTATACAGCTCTCTCACAAAAGGTCTTATAATGGCGACAGTGATATAGATCCATATAAAGAGTATGATACACACTTTGCGTTCTCCGTTTCTTTCAATTAAAAAATCGTTTACCCTACTTTTAATAAAGGTAATAGGTGGTTTCCAACTCTGTCCCCCTCTAACAGTCGATTTTCGTTGTAGCGTCTACAGCTGATTTAACTTGTCAACTAATTAACAGGCTCTAATTAAGTTAAAATGGGTGCGCTTGTCCAGGAGACGTGTTCAAAATATGTTAAGAGCAAATCACAAACAACCGTAAAAGGGCTGCTGCCGGTGTTTTGCCGCCCCCGCCCCTCCTCCTCGCGTGAACGCGCGTTCTCTCGATTCTCATTGCTGCGACTTGCTTGTTGATATGTCTGCTCATCACCTCGTTATTATTTACTTAGTCTGCGTTTCATTAGATTTATAAGGCAGGTTGGTCGCGTGAGAAGACACTGTCTGCAGTTTTCGGTTTGGCTATTTGTTTTAAGTGTTTTACTATAAACACATCTTTGCAAAATCGTTCATATTTTCTATTTCTTTTTCGACTAGTGTTTTCCAAAATGAAGAGATAAGAATTCAGCCATAGTAATGAAATGTTTATGAGCCATTCCGCAGAATAGGTGCCTTTCCGTCCCTGGCCATTACGTGCATAAATATGCATGAAAAGTATCTGATTAATAAATATTACTAAGCAAAGTGTCCTGCACTTTGTCCTAATTGCAATTTGATGATACATCGTGTTAAACCTAAATACAAACTACCTAGAACACTGACAATAGGATTTTAACACATACGCACAACATTAAATTTAATAATTAGAAACCTTCAGAAGTCAGTTTTTTGTATTATTGTGTGATTATAACCAATTTACACATAAAAAAAATGAAATTCATTTTATGTTAGATAAAATATAAAAAACTGGCATGTCCCCAGAGTTTAACTCATTAGTGTTACCCTGACACATTCCCCTTTATAGAAATGTCAGACATTCCACAAATCACATGAGCTACAGGAGGTAGCATAATTTGAGTCTCCTGAAGGCCCGGGGAAGACCAAAAGCAAGTTCTCACTCTTTTTTCTGTATTTTATTATCATTGTGTAAGTATGACTGAACATGTCAATCTCTACGTACAGTCCTGTAACTTAAATTTTGTTAACATTATATATATTTTTAAAGAACCACCAAATGCCAAGTGTTCTCATTATATTGTTATTAATTATTATATTCTCATTTCATGTATGTGTGAATGTTATGCTAAAACCTCAGTCCTTTTACATTCAGTCGTGTTTTATTCAGTCCTGTTACCCTTCATATGAGTAACAGGACTGAGAAGTTTGAATGAATTTACCATTTGAATGTGTCTGGTATATACACTACTTTTCAAAAGTTTGGGGTCACTTATAAATGTACTTTTTTCAAAAGAAAACCTTTACGTCCATTTGAATAATATTAAATTGATCAGCAATCCAGTGTAAACATTAATGTTGTAGATGACTACTGCAAACGGCTAATTGTTTATGGAATAGCTGCACTGTTAGGTTCTGTTTTTGTTTTGTTTGGGTTTTGCCTTTCATTTTAAATGTAGACTGTTATGTATTTTAGTTTTTCTTTGATCATGTACGTAGCCCATCTTTATCATTATCGCTTTCACTTGAGTCTTGTTTGCCCCCTTGTTATGTCCCGATTTAAGAGTCCTCTTGCATTAGTGTGTTTTGTCAATCATTGTTGGATGTTATGGTTGTTGTGTTTTGAGCTTCATGGCACTTTCAGTCATTGGAAGTAAAGAGGCAATTTTTTCTGTGCTTGTGTCCTGCTACGCAACCCCTTGAAATCATGACATACACAGGCGAAGAGGCGAATCAGCAACCATCAGTCCTGTGTTCCTATGGCACGTGGTGTGCTAATCCAAGTTTATTATTTTAAAAGGCGTTTTGAGTCAAATACCCTCCAAAAAGAAAGGTTTATCCTACAAATGACCCTTGTATGGTATGTTCCAGCATATGGTCAATGGTCCTATCCATCAAGACTATGACAGTCACATGGGCAACTCCTAGCAGGAGCTATGGACAGGATGTGTGGGGCCCATCAGTTACAGGCAACACGTCCTATCTACTGTCCTTTGTTCAGAGTAAGTCAGCACATCTGTGTTGTGTTAAGTTTCTTATGCCTATTTCCTCTCAAATGGATATATCAAAATGTGCTAATGTACATGAAAAGTTATCAGAACATATGAAGTGTTCAATTGATCAATAGAACAATGTTGCTAGTTGAGAAGCCTGGGGGAACATAACTGAGTCTAGAAGTGTCAGCCCTGATGGTCTGGTAAAATCTACCAGACAGCAGCAGGGTGAACAGACCATAGCCTTTGTGGCTGTAGTCTTTTATGATGTTCCGTGCTTCCCTAAAGCCATATAAAAAGTAGATGCCCTTCGCGGAAGGGAGATGGCAGCCAATGATGTGCTCCAATGACTTGCAATCAGTAGCGGAGAAACTGCCTGACCAGGCAGCAATACGGTCTGAAAGGAAGCTTGCAGTGTTGGTGAAAGTTTTGTCAGACATGCCAAACTCCTAAGGTTTACTAAGGAAGTATAGGTGCTTTTGGGCAGTTTTTACCATTGAGTCTGCTTGCCTGGACCAGGTGAGGTCATGAGGTCATCTTTGATTAGCACACCGAGGCACTTGTAGTCAGAGACTAACCTCAGTTTTTTACCACAGAAGCAATCAATAAATCAGATTTCAAACTCACCACCATGACCAAGACCAAAGAGCTGTCCAAGGATGTCAGGGAGAAGAATGTAAACCTACACAAGGCTGGAAGCAGCTTGGTGAGAAGGTGACAACAGTTGCAATTATTTGCAAATGGAAGAAACACAGAAGAACGGTCAATCTCCCTCAGTCTGGGGCTCCATGCAAGATCTCACCTCATGGAGTTACAATGATCATGAGAACTGTGAAGAATCATCCCCAAACTACACGGGAGGATCTTGTCAATGATTTCAAGGCAGCTGGGACCACTGTCGCCAAGTAAACAATGGGTAAGACACACCGCCGTGAAGGACTGAAATCCTGCTCAAGAAAACACATGTACAGGTCCATCTGAAGTTTGCCAATAAACATCTGAATGATTCACAGGAGAACTGGGTGAAAATGTTGTGGTCAAATGAAACCAGCTCTTTGGCATCAACTCAACTCGCTATGTTTGGAGGAGGAATGCTGCCTATGACCCCAAGAACACCATTTCCACCGTCAAACATGGAGGTGGAAACATTATGCATTGAAAATGGGACATGGATGGGTATTCCAGCATGATAATGACCCAAAACACACAGCCAAGGCAACAAAAGGCCTGGCTCAAGAAGAAGCACATTAAGGTCCTGGAGTGGCCTAGCCAGTCTCCAGACCTTAATTGCAAAGAAAATCTGTGGAAGGAGTTGCCAAACGTCAGTCTCGAAACCTTAATGACTTGGAGAAGATTTGCAAAGAGGAGTGGGACAAAATTCCTCCTGACACGTGTGAAACCTGGTGGCCAACTACAAGAAACGTCCAACCTCTGTGATTGCCAACGAAGGTTTTGTCATGAAGTACTAAGTCATGTTTTGCAGAGGGTTCAAATACTTATTTCCCTCATTAAAATGCAAATCAATTCATGACATTTTTCACATGCATTTTTCTGGATTTTTTGTGTTGTTATTTTGTTACTGTTCAAATAAACTTAGAATTAAAATGTTTGACTGATCATTTCTTTGTCAGTGGGCAATTGTACAAAATCAGCAGGTGATTAAATACTTTTTTCCCTCACTGTATGGACAGACGCATGAATGGTTTGAGGTGTTCAGAATCTCAAGGAACAACATTTTCAAGATGCAGACCAAATGAAAAGATGCTGGAGGACTGCTTGGCGCCATCTGTCAAGTAAGATGGAGGCAATGTGATGGTCTGTAGGTGAATTGGTGGTGGTTAAGTAGGAGTTTTGTACGGGGTAAAAGGGATCTTGAAGGAGGAAGGCTTTCACTCCATTTTACAACCCCATGCCTTACCCTGTGGACGGTGCATGATTGGAGCCAATTTCGTCCTACAACAGGACAATGACCCAAACCACAGCACCAAACAATACAATAACTATTAAGAGAAGAAGCAGTCACACAAGCACACACTCCATACACGCATTCTCTTGCAAAAGCATTCAAACACAATTGTTATAGCTTTTGTTGTTATTTTGACAAAGGTATTTTTTTGCCAAATATGGTGACCTCTGTTTATGTGACATCCTGTTATTCTCACACAGACAGTCAGGTCCTGACCGTGAGGATGCCTCTAGGCATCTCTATGTGCCCGGGGGCCACAGTCGGGCCTGACCGTGGGGGTAACTCTAGGCAATTCTATGTACCCAGGGGTCACAGCCAGGGCCTGACCGTGGGGATGCCTCTAGGCATTTCGGAAAGGCCATCCTCCTCCTTGCCAAAATTACCCCCCCCATCTTGGGACTGCAATGTCTGGCACACATCATAATCATTTTGGTAGTTCATATTGAAAAACGTTTTTGACTTTAGTCACAATTTGAAGCAATTTGGGGGATCATTTCAGCAGGCAGAAGAGAGTGGCCTTGCCGAAATTCTCACACCTCTCAACTTGCTTCCATATGTGACTACAAATATTGAGGTTGATGAGCAAGAATATGGTCTTATCCTAATTTGAATATATAACTGCAACCGAATCGCATTATAAATACAATAAATACAATAAACATTTTGGAACAACCATGTATGTTCCATGTATTTAAAATACATAGTATTTTGTCATTTGTATTTCATAGGGTTGATGAAAATGGCTTCATATTTTGTATCAAAATACATGAATGTTTTGTATTTTGCAGTTTAAAAATACTGTAAAAGACTTTGTGAGAGGTCTACATGATGACCTACCTCGGGAACCTTATTGCTGCAGTCCCTGCATTGTAGTTGCTCATGCATCTTGCAAATTCACTTAACTTCTTTGCACATTTAGAATTTCCATTGTGCTTGCATTTTTACAGGTGTTACACAACCATGTCCACCTCAGGGACCTCATTGCTGCTCTCTCTGCATC
The DNA here is from genome assembly GCA_016801105.1 of Esox niger. Lineage (NCBI taxonomy): Eukaryota > Metazoa > Chordata > Actinopteri > Esociformes > Esocidae > Esox > Esox niger. Next base: position 13,871 of record JACXGJ010005992.1, on the reverse strand, counting down.
CCAGTTGCACATGCTTACTCCTTCAATTTGCCTTGATTGCACTTCTGAAATGACATTTAGAATTTCTATTTGTAATGGCACAACAATTTATCCTACTTGTAACATACATTATACTTAATAATTATAATTTTTCCACCCTCCTCTATTTGCCTTAATTGCACATTTAGCATTGCCATTTGTACTGCAGTTGCCTACATTGCACATCTATACATTCCACTTGTAATATACATATACTTAATACTTGTAAATACTTGTAAATGTTCTGCCCTCTTCTATTTGCACTTCTGATTAGATGCTAACTGCATTTCATTGGACTATACTTATTCTACTTATTCATGACATTGACAGATTGAATCCAATCTATTGACATCATAGAAAAGCTGCCTCTGATTGGTGCCTACTCAGTAATTTGTCTAGACCTGTTGAAAACAGAACAAAGAATGGATCCATACCCAAAGAAGGAAATTTGAAACATGTAGGTTGCCAGCTTTCCATAGATATTTTGCATAAATTGCTAAACATTTTTACAGTTCATTTTAAGTTCTGTTGTTCGTTTTAGCAGCCTATGCTAAATTGTTTATCAATTTACATACTGTAATGTTCGAGCTTGCAATTTGACCCAAGTAGCAGCTCTCTAATGTTAGTTCCTTACTTTCAACCTATGTTACGTCTTCATCGGTTGTGCATGAAAAGAATAACGTATAATAAAGTGTTACATTATAATGCCACAATATGGTGATACTTGTTGAATGTACACGTGTGCCTTATAGTCATTTACACTCAATTCCACGCTATCTCTCTCACCCACACTCACACACGAGATTGACTGTTTGGTAGAAACTTAAAACTATTTTGGAATACCTGTTTTTTAGTATTCTCTATTGTAGTATTCTCTATTGGAGTTTAAGTAAATGTTCTTATTATACTATTAATTTGTATGTGTCCTCTATGCCTATATTCTGAGGTTCTTAACAGATTCAGTGGTTGAATTTGGGTAAACACTCCTTGACAAGTTCTGTTGCTACTTTCTTTTTACGTTTCAAGTTTAAAATCAAAACATATTGATCATTTAATAATTGTTTACAAAGTGCATTGTTTTGTCTTCCAAATAGGTGTCCAATAATTAATAAATAATTGCTTGCTAAATGACTGTACCCTGATTGAAGTAGCTGTTTAGTAGGATCATGATTTTGCATAAAGTTGCATGAATGACTGCCTGACACAATGTATTATTATACACTGCTCAAATAATTAAAGGAAAACAATCATCACAGCATAACACCAAGTAAATTAAACTTCATGGGATATCAATCTGTCCAGTCAGGAATCAAAAGCGATTGTGAATAAATGTCACCTGTTTTAGTGCAAGTGAATGGGAAAATATGTGCACTGAAGAGGCAATTGCAAGACAATCCCCAAAAGGGGAATGGTTTTGCATGAGGTGGCCACAGACAATTGCACTCTTCTTATCCTTCCTGACTGATTCTTCTCCAGTTTTTTGTCCTTGTCACTACTGGTAGTGTGAGGCGGTACCTGCAGCCCATTCAGTTTGCACAGGTAGTCCAGCTCCTCCAGGACAGCACGTGGATTGAGCCGTAGAGGGGCATCAGTCCAACAGCAGGGCCAGTATCTGCTCCTTTGTGAGAGGGGGAACAGGAGGAGCACTGCCAGAGCCCTACAAAATCATCCAGCATGACCGGTTTGGCAGTGGGTCAGTGCTGGTCTGGAGAGGCATATCCTTGGAGGGCCGCACAGACCACCAGGTGCTAGCCGACGGTATCCTGACTGTTGTTAGGTGCTGGGATGAAATCCTCAGACCTCCCACTGGTGCAGTGGGCCCTGGGTTGCTACTGGTGTAGGACAATGTTCGGACTCATGTGGCCCGAGTGCGTAGGTCAGGGGTGCCCAATCCTGGTCCTTGAGATCTACCATCCTGTAGGTATGAGCACCCCTGGCATAGGTAGTTCTTCGATGACAAATGTATTGATGCCATTGACTGGCCCTCAGACCTGAATCTAGTTCAGAACCTCTGTGATGTTATGTATTGGTGCATCCAGCACTGCCAAGTAGCACCACAAACTGTCCAGGAGGTCCCTGCCGCCTTTATCCAGGTCTTGGAGGAGATCCCCCAGGACACCATCCTCCGTCTCACCAGGAGCATGCCCAGATGTTGTCAGGAGTGCATACAGGCATGTTGTGGCCATATACACTAATGAGTCACATTATGAGTTGCCGTGAGGACATAAATAAAAATAAAAAGTTCCTAGGGCAAGTGTGAAATTGATCAGGTGATCTGAGAGGTAAAGGCCACGAAAGCTTGGTGACCCCTGTGAGGAGACACTATAAAAATAGTTTGGACCTTCTGATAAACATTTTTTTTAAATGGCTCAGCCAAGGGAAACAATAGTGATGTACTGGAAAAACCTTTTAATGTACAGGAAAAAGTCTGCGACAGGCAAGAGTGTATTATGCAATAGTCTGTAAGGGGATTCTGGGTAATATTTTTGCACCGGATAACTGTCAAATATTGGGAATCTGGAGTGGACAAATGACAAAGTTAGGATGCGAGAAGAGAGTGATAGACTATGTGTATGACCTCCCTGCCAACCCCCATGTGCAATCTCCCATGGAACAGATAAAAGAAGCACAGATGGAGCAAAATCGAGAAGCCACCCCAGCCCCTAGGAGGACTAGGTCTGCCGACACAGTAGTCGAGGATAGACCAAGGGCAACAGCCCCACCAGACATCTCAGAATATGATAATCAGGAGGAATTTGAAAGTGTCTGATCGTGAGTGCGAAGGAGAGGTCGTAAATCTTCCCTCTCGCCTTGCATTCCACTCCCCCTGTCTGTGTCAGCCCATGCAAGAAGAAATAGGAGAAGGCCCCTCTAGGAACACTAGAAGCAGGCACAGGACTGAAATTCCTATACCCCATCTAAGAATAATTCCTGAGAAAAGGTATTTTCCAGTGAGAAACTATATGCTCTCCTACTATATGCTTATATACAGATGGAAGTGAAAAACGTGGTAAAACATATTGGCGGTATATAATCAGAGCCACAGATGGGTGTGAGGTTGCTAGAAAACGGGGTAAAATAATTGGGAAAGCCCAAAGTGCAGAAGTGATGGCAACATTACAAGGACTACTGGCTCTAAAAAGGTGAGGGTAAACTGCCTAACAATCGTTATCGACAGTTATTTCTGCCAACAAGCAATTACAACTGACTTGCCCATCTGGTTAAACAATGGGTTTCATACATCCAGGAATGAAAAAGTAAAATATCAAGGTGAATGGATGAAAATAAATAGCCTGCTTAAAAATCTAAAGCAATATGAGTGTGTTCAGAAGGTCCATACTAAGACCAATACCGGAGAGTATTGGAAAGGAAACATTGAATTGCCTAGTATAAATGAGACAAGTTATAATTCCTAAGGGCTGTGACCTGACAATAGAGTTCAGGGAAACGATAATAAGGGAGCATCATCTGGATAGTGGACATCCAGGGCAACAATACTGAAGACCCTCCTGAATAAACAGGACCTATGGTGGAAACCAACACTCAGGGAAATCAAAACCAAGTATGAGACATGTCAGGAATATAAGCAAGGGAACCTCACCACGGTTCATGGGAACAATATAAAATGCGAAATACAATGGAGTTCAGTGGCTATGGACACTGGAGGACCCTTACCATTAGCTACGGCTGGGGGACATTGGTACTTCATAGTGCTAGATTAGTGGGTACTGTATGGCACAATCCTGTAAGGACACCCGAGCAATTTATACCCCACAGGCAAACGAATTGGCTGAATTGATGTAGGACATTTTTTAAAGGCAATAGCATTAGTCCAAAATGATAAATTATGGGTAACCCAATTTACCGATCGATATCTGTTACCAGATCAATCATACTCCCTCTACTAGGGACGGCCTATCCCCAGCAGATTGATTCTTCTCAAAAACACGTATAGCTAGAATTACTGGGCGAGAACAAAATGCAAATACTTGCACTCCTTGTGTATTACAAATGGGATACCAAGTTCGTGTTGAGCTCCATCAAGACGTGGAGGGAGGAAAAGTAATCAAGGAAAAATTCTGACCCACTGAAACAGTCAGTTACGTGTACGACAATAATACCGTAGAAACATCAAATTCTGGAATCCACTGTATCAGTCGTGTATCAATCGAGTCAAGAAAGTGTGAAATCCCAATGTCGTGTCAACTAGCAGCGGAATGTCTAAACGGGTTGCTACCCAGACATGTCCTTAGGGTGGTCGGGGTTAGACATGGAATATACTGTGGCAGAGGTGATCAGCATGTCAATCAGGCCCTGGATGGATGCTTGGTCTCACCAAATCCAGAAAAACTTAATTGGACCAGGATTCCGGTGGGAGTGGACCAGGGATCGGAGCTAGTGTGTTATTTATGCCTCAGAGGCATACCAAAGGCGACAGGGGTTACGGGTATGCTCATCCCAGGTAAGTACTGGGAGGGCTCGGGTAACGAGAGACCCAGGTTCCTACTAAGACCTGTATAAAGCCGAAAGCACCCGAGAGGGAAGCTCAAGGTGGGTGATGTCATCCATTGCAGACAGTGTCAAGAAGGGAAGGTACCAAGAATTACCCTCAGGGTGGATGTCCAGACCTCAGGAGAAGAGGGAAGGACTCCACTACATCGTGAGTGCAGTGCCACGGCAGGAGGAGAAATGACATCATGCCCACCTTGCCTGACGGCTAGGGGAGCAGGCCTTCTGACGCAGCAATGTAATGGGGGCCCTTAGGGGGGAAAGCTACGGTTGGACTCAAACAGTATGGATCTGGTCAGAGAAGGAGATAAGGGAGGGGCGATGTAACGACCTCTGCCAACTGGTTGAACTTGAGTGGGGCGTATCGGAAGATGACAATAAACTATGCAGATTGTATGAGGCTAGCAAGAGAGCTTTGAGTATACTGGATAAGGTCTCAGAAGAGAATCGTCCAATTGCAACTAAATTCCCGGTTATGTGCTATGGGGCCGGCCAAATCACTGAAGGGTCAATCATGTCTGATTGTATCAGACTGGCCCAAGTGGTAACCTTTAGTAATAAGGTGGTCATTAACACAGGAATGTGCTCGGTTGAAACTACAACTTGCTTCCCAGGTAATGGGGAGGCTAGAAGGGAAATGTGTTCTGAATTATAGCATTGTCAGGCACAAAGGCTCGCGGTCTGAGGAGCGGGGTCATGAAGCAGGTGGTGGTCAGAGATATCAACCAGACCCAGTGGGGGACCACTACGAGAGACATGTATGGATGGTATAAAGGAGTAGAGAGTTGGAATAGGTTACAGACAGTATTTGCATTAAACAAACCTTTGTATGCTTCCCCTTCTCTCCACAGGCAATAATACTTCGTCATGGAGTGGCGGTGGTTCAGATTTTAAATGGTAAAGAGTAGATCATTGGAAATGTTGAAAATGTGAAACCGTATTGAATATTCTGAAAGACACTGGCTTCTGGAGGTTTGAGGCTCCAGCATACTGGGGGATTGAAACGTGGTTTAAGTATGAAGGTAGGCCACAGTTTGAATCTCAATGTGTGTGTTGTTACTGGGACTTAGGGATCGAAACAGTACGTATCTTGGAACAAAAGCAGGATGGATCGGTGTGTCAGAATAGGGAATTCTACTGGGCTGATTTGGAATTCCCGTTCTGCCCCTTATAGGGATTCTGGGAACTCTATAAGAGTAGGGGTGTCTTGACCCGTTTGGTGAAAAATGTTGTGAGTAGGATGACACAGTTGTTCCAGGAGGGCAAATTCTGGGTTTGGGCTAATACCAGGGTACTAAGACCAAGTAGGACTGGTGACCCTATGATCTGGAAAATGCTGCCCGTTTGGGTTATCAGACCGGAGGTCTATTTAGTCGGTCAGACTAAGCTTACAAAGAGGGGGTTCATTGAAAGGGCGAAAAAAAAGAACCAGCCTAAGTAGTAGCCAACGTGGACCGTGCAGGACCCTTGGGGCGGTAGGCCTGGGGTAGGTTCCTCCTAAAGACTGTGCGGTTTTCCCGACAGGTGGGCTGTGCTTCATGCCATCTAGGGCCAGAAGAGACCCCGGGGGGCAATTAGTTCCCCCTTCAGGACCACAGATGTTATTCTCATAGCTTACGCTTGACCTGCTTTTATGCAGGCCCGCCGAGAAATCGTGCGAGGGTCGCTACAGTCACTAGATGGTGTAGCTGGTGGCTCTTAGTTGACAGTCAATTGCTTCTGTGGCACCAGATTCAGTTAAGAGGTGTTTCACGCCACGGGAACTATAACAGTAATTGGTCTAGTGACCACTTTCGGGCTGTGCTGCACACTTGTATTGGGGAAATAGTCTATGTTGGCCAGTGGGCCTTGGATCATGGCCTTTACCTGTCAGTGCAGACATCGGGCGGTACATTGGTCCTGTTGGATTGGGTGCATACCGTTCCCATCCCGGTAGAGAAGAAGATTTGGAATCAGAAACGGGTAAGGATAATTCATTAAACCTCAGCTCAAGAAGGGGGTGTTGGGAAAACCAGCTGATTGCTAATTTGAGCCGAGAGTTTCAGGAGGAGCAGCCAACGACGGATCAGCAATCTACACCAGGATCTGATACGGATGACGTACAACTACCCCCGTTCCCCTTGTAGTGCATCTATGAACCAAACGAAGACCCCAGTAAATCAGAAAACTTTCAATAACTCTGTGAAGAAATGGGGAGGGCCTACATTGACTCCAAATAAGGACAATGGGAGGATTGATAATGTCTGGGGTCATGTGTTAATGATAAACCAATCATGGAACAATGTTGTATAATATGTATATCCTTCATACACAAAGGGAGGGGACTGAAAGATGATATAACGATAAACCAATTATTATACGTAAAAAGTGTACCTCCCTCATAACACAAGCTCTTTTGATCAAAGACCCGAGAAGAGTTGATTTGACTCTTGGCTATTGGACCCTCCCGGAACCGAAATAAAGGTAGGAACTTGTAAGAGCTCTCTCTCTCTCTCTCTCTCTCTCTCTCTCTCTCTCTCTCTCTCTCTCTCTCTCTCTCTGTGTGTGAGTGAAATGCTTGTTTTTACTAGAGATAGTAGTCAGTGAGGTTCCCTGTACTCCGTAAATCAAAAGTTAGACCTTGAGCTAAGGCGATAAAGTTTACTAAGCTAGCTAACGTCAGTTGGATAGCTATATTCACCGTAGCTAACCTGGACTATGTGCATTAGGACCAACTAAAATGCTTCAACTTAAGCTTTATTACTGCAATCTCTTTTTAACAAATCATCAATAAAGTAATTCAATGTTAGGTTTCTAATGGTGTTGTGAAATTTGCTAACTATTCCAAGTTAATTAGCTAACACACAGACTAGCACAGCTAACCATGGATTTTGATTGGTCCTACCATATTCATTGACGCTTTTCATTGGATCACAGATAGAACTCCAATGAGGTATGCCTTTTTGGAGATAGAACATTTTTATTTTGTGAATTATGGACACAAAAAATATGTTTTCAGAAAAATAACACCACACAGAGATTAATAAGCATCCAATAATCCAATTTATGTTAATAACTCATGGTAACACAAACTGTCAGATGGTGGTACAGGTAGTGGTACAGTGCATGTGTGGGAATCTAAGGGTTTCTGTTGTTGTTGGTTGACTTTCAGTAACTGGTTCAAACAAAGGAGATGTTAGACATTTCTTTACTTCTACTGCTCAATACAATTAGACACATTTATAACAGTCACCAATCTTTTTTTGATGCATTGAATTTGTGTGTGTGTGCACTCTGGCCCTTTCACATACAGATATAATCTGTAACAATTTTCATTTATTGTCAACCGTTCCATTGCATCAAAAACATCATACATATTGTATAGAAATTGTATAGAATCGTGTACATTTGACAGCCTGTTCAGTATATAGTTTGATGCTTTGAACGTAACTCGCTCATTTGAAGCGAGCTGTAAATAGTAGCTAATGTCTCCCTAGTGGTCGGACAAATAAATCCTTTCAAGTTCAAAATATAAATTCATTGGAAAGCAATGGAAGGTTTTGCTATATAGGCTTTCAGCTAGTCACCACCATTTTTATAGAAATGTATGGAGGTTAGAAAAAAATGTTGTTCATTCTTGAAATTGTACTTGCAAGACAGACCAGACGTCATGTAATATCAAAGTGATCTTTAAGCGTATTTTATTCCTTACCCAAAGACAAGAAAGCCAGCTTCAACTTTCTAGTAGACACTGTAGAGAAGACTTATCTGTCATTTCTAAAAGCAAGAATAATGTAATTTAACAAAATATTAAGCCTGGGATGGTAGTCGATAATGGGGGTTGTTACTATGTCACTAACAAATTACAGAAAATATTAATTTCCTCAGAAAGGTCAGAAATTATCATTACTGACATGTTAGCTAACATTTCTATGTCACAAATAAATATTATAAACACAGATGACTTGAAATGAAATGATTACTCTGTACAAAAAGATGCTTTTTAAAATTGCTATTGGATAAACCGATAGGGGGTTGAGATTAGTTTTTTATGACTACATTAATAGGCTAATGATTAAATCTGTTTTTAAATTGTTCAGAGAAATTGCATTTAGAAACAGAATATGTACTTTATTAGATGCATTTACTTTAAACTATAGTTGACGAAATAATTTTTGGTGCATAGTACAGCGTTTTTGTGACTTTTGGTGTTGCATGGATGAGGACAGAGTGGACTTTCATTTGTTTATGTGGACAGAATTTAAGTCATATTAGATCAGTGTCTAATATATAAAATAATCGTATTTCGATAGTTTTGCACCCATTGTTTCTCTAACAATACATTATGAAAATATATTTTGGCCCAGACCCCCCAAAGACAAGCTTAGCCCCCCCCCATCCATGAATTTCTAGTTACGTCCCGGATCTGTACAATTTGTTTACGGTATTTTAATCTTATAGGGAGGACAGATTTACGACTTTAGCGCGTCCTTTATTACCCTAGAAGATGCATCGTTTAACTTGATTAATATCAGAGCTCTGAAAAACAAAAAAGTATTGACGTCAGAGATATATGTTGTTAAGGGATAGAACTGTCCGAAAGAGAGATCCAAGTTTGAAACGGACGGACAGTTGCTCCGCGGACCGCATCGGCTTCATTGCTTTGTGATTGTTTATTTTTTACTCAACTCAAGAGCTCCGGTGATAATTTGTTTTGAGGAAGCGGTCCTATTGCATCTTGGTGACGAGGATGTGATTGGCTAAAAGATACAAAATAAGGTGAAAATCAGCATTTTCGGGCAGTTTATAGGAGAGAATTACACAATGTGGCCGCGGAAGTAGAGGTAAGCGGAGTTCTTCTTGTGTTCATCGCTCCGTAGCTGGTCACCAAGTGATCGGTCACAAAGTCGGTCTCTCCAAGTTAAGAATCGGGAGAATAGAGAACCAGGAGCTTAGAAAATGCATGCAGAGTAGCCTATTAATAGGATTTGTGGTGAAATTAGAAACAAATTGCCATTTTCCATTGACTCACTCAGTCCGATTCGGATTTTTCATTCTGTTCAGCCAGTTTATAGGTGTGTGCACTCTCTCATTCTGGTTGACTCTTAGTTTCGTTCAAACGAGCTTCGGGAGGGAGCTCTTTTGGATGACTGATCGGTCTGAACACTCGTTTGGCTGTTTGCTCATTGGGATATTTGGGAAATAATTGACAAACTTAGTCTAGTTTATCGTTTAATCTGTTCGATCTGATTATTTTTGTTTATTCAGGGGATTAATTTGCTCCTCTTGTTTCTTTGGAGCTGTCTCGTAGAGCTGCTCGTGTGATTCATTTTGGTCGGTCGTTCGATTCGGCTGATTCACTCGTACAATTCATTCATGGCTTTTCATTAATTCAGTTCCCCTGTACGGACGTTTGATTCAGGTGTGCGTTCCGTTGGAGATTTGTTTCGTTTGCTCATCCATTCAGCTGTTTGATTATTTCAAATAGATAGAAAAGGACCTACATATACCGCTCTACTTGTGTTGAGGAAGTGGATCAATAGAGGGCTGAATTGGTAGGCGAAAGGAAAGACCTATAGATTCCCGCTTTATTTGTAATGCCATCTGTTGTGATAAAGGGCTGAATGATATTGGCACAAGGAAAGACCTGTAATTATTACTTTATCGTGCTGGGGAAGTGAATTAATCTAAGGAATTAAGCAGGCGATATACAGATACCGCTCGATATATAGACGATAGAGTATAGCCAATTGGGAAATATAGAAAAAAACCCTGATAAACCCAAACTATAAAAAGACCCATAAAGTTAAGGGAAAGAACAGACAGCAAAAACGAGAAAAGGACTGGAACTGTTAAAATGGAAGGAAAAGGGTTATTGAAGAGCATGAGGAGAGCTAGAGGGCTGCTGATTAAGGATGAGACAGGCACAGGAAGAAAGGGTGGGCTACTAGAACCCCTGCCCTACACCGGCGGGCCGGACCCAATGGGAAAGGATTCGTGAAGGAGGAAGGAGACGTAGAATTAGCAGAAGGGAAGGAATTGTCTGTCTCCCGAAAAAGTCGAGGCAGGAAGGAATTTGGCAAGGATGGATTGTTATGGAGGACTAGGGAAGGCTATGGGGACTACTGGCAGGGTGGTGAGAGTGGCTAGAATGGAGGCTCTGCTGTTTATCAGTGGCCTCGGAAAGGCAGCAGGGACCACTCAGAGTGATGGGTTGGACTTTGACACATACCGCCAGAGGTTTTGGCAGGCTTTAAGTGTAGAATATCCAGCCAGGTTTGACCCTAAGTCACTGAAAGGGGAACCTTTGGAAGAAAATGATAATCCAGCTGCTTGTATACATAGGCAGCTGAAATGCTGGAAGCTAGAGACCAAGAGGAACCCAGGGGGGATCAGGGGATGATGGTTATATTCAGAACCTCTGTGATAGAAGCCATGCCCCAACCGGTGAGAAATAGGCTAGAGGATGAATTGGGACTAACTTTAAAAACACACCAAGAATTCTGTGATTATGTAATCCATGCAGTGGAGAGATACAGAAAGGATGAACAGAGACTCACAGAACAAGAGAGTGATATTCAGAGAAAATTGATGGCTACAATTTGAAGAGCTGACAAACCAAGGAAACTTAAAAATACAAGCCTCAGTGACCACTCCTGTGCCAGATGTGGGGACGATGGTTGCAGCTTCCTCCAGTGGGCCACAACCATCCCCAATGTCACAGGCCCAAGTGCAACCCACTCCTGGGCCTGAGGTAAATGTTTACACACAGCCCCAGCAGTGGAAAAATAATCAGCAAAAACAAAACAATCCAAAAAAAGGTCCCAGAACTCAACAAGTGGCTCCTGGGGTTTGTTGGGGATGTATGCAACCAGGGCATCATAAGTGTAACTGCCCCACAAACCCATGGCAACAACGAGGAAATAAAAATCAAGCTAATTGGCAGCAGGGTAATTGGCAACCACCCCAGAACCAATCGCAGGGCCCTGTGTATCAATGGGGAGGGCCCTAATCAAAGATATTAGGGGTGTCCAGAGGGTCCTACAGGAGAGGGTCAGTTTTTAATGCTAAACACACAGACTGATCAAGATCCAATGCTGCAGGTTCAAACTTGAAAAAAGAGGCGCACCAATGATAGACACTGGAGTTACTCACTTGAGTCCAAATGAAGCCTCCCCATGTCAGGGTAAATATACTAAGTAGGATCCTCGGGACAAACACAGCTGATTCTAATGACTGCTCCAGTTCGTCTAACAGAGTAATTCCGTAGCCCTCCCAGTATTAGTATCAAAACACACTTCTGTAAATTCACCAGGGAGACGTGCTCAATGCAAAATGGTGTTCCCACGATGGAGTGATATTAGAAGACACATGTGAAGCCACAAATGATAGTGAACATTTGTGTGGCAGATCCTAGAGGGTTGTGATACAATAGTGGAAGATTGGGGAAGGGCATAGCATAATTAGCATAATTGGAAGGCCTATTATTATATAACCATACTGTATAGAGTCTGATGCTTGGAAACTAGTTGTTCTGTAGATCAATAAGGCTTCATGCCCTAATTTATTAACTCATTGGGAACACCAATGAGTTATTTCAGTTATTTTGTGGGAAAAAGGGGACAATTTTCCACAAAACAATTGGAGTCACCACTGAGAATGATCAAGACACCACAGAAGGTCTCTCCAAATGTAACCAACTGTTTTGATGACAATGTAGTTTTGGAATTCAAGGAAGTGTATGCATGCGAACCCATTGTAAATAAGACTTGTAAATAAGCGAGATGCTGTTGAGGCCTGATACCACCCCACGTTGGCCGCCTAGGGGCTGCTTTTGGACAGTCAAGCCACGCAATACTGCCTTGAGGCCACAAGGGGCAGAGTTTGACAGGCAACTGTGGAAACGGCTCTAGAGAGACAGGGCTGCTGGGGGTATGCACAGATGGCTTTAGAGACTGTTGTGGACAGTTCTTTACTGATGGTTACCTGCAAACCAGGTGAGTGATGACTACCCACGTGATATTTGCCTGAGTGCTGGAAAAGAAATGTGCGGATAGATGGGAAGACAGGTTAAAGAAGAAAAATAGCCAGATAGACAAAGATTTTGTGGTAGATGTGTCACGAGAAATTCATTCTATTGTTTGCAGATATTGTAAAGGCCGGTGTCCTGTTGGCTGAGTTTGATGGAGTCCAGTTAAAGGATAGTGAGAGGAGTCAAATAGAGGAGACGACCATTGGCTGCCATCCCAGAAATGAGGGAGTAGCGCTAAGCATTCGAATCCAGAATACAGAGACACAGTGAGAGAGGTGCAAAAGTTACGTGTCTATGATGAACTGCATTAATTAATAGCCTAAATTAGACAGGTTTGTTTTTCATTATTTTATTCCAATTGACTCGGCCTGGGTCAGATCGTTTTTCATACTGTTTTGTTTACAGATAGAGTAAACACTTACCTCCAGATAGAGGAGTGTGTGTTCTAAAACCATTTTCATCAACAGATATTTTGGCCTGGTATGTCATTTGTTGCCTTAGACATGACAATTGGCATTCACTCAGGTTAGGAGCAGAGCGTTTTCACTAAATGGGGTTATTATTCCAGGGTTCAAAACATTAAAGCAGTTACCGCAATTATAGGTTTTACCATTTAGTTATTATTATTTGTAGTCATTTTAAAAGGCACATTCTTGAATCAAGATTTTTTAAAGGAGTTAGCTTATGTAGCACTGATTACATAATTTTCCAAATTTTTATATTTGAATTCATCTGCATTTCATTTCGTTGCATTTAGTTTGTTTTGTTACTTTAATTATTGATAGACATATGTTACATTAAGAAAAGATCAATATAAGATTGGGATTTAAAATAGTTGGTTAACACAAAGCTTTAAATTCAGCTAAAGTCCATGGTAAAGGTTTTAACTTGGTGTTGTGGAAGATTCTATCTTTGTTTCTCACAAAGTAGGAGTCCTGAATCCTGCAGCACTGATACACCAGGTCCAATGAAGGGGTGCCTCACACCTGTGGCCCGGATCATTCCAGGGCCAAACCAAGCCCAGACTCGTGATAGACTGCCTTGGGGTCGGAATAAGAATATAGCACACTAATGGATCAATCTACCCCACAGTCAAGGAGAGGGTGGAGGAATGGAGTGAGGCTGATGAGAGGGTGGAGGAATGGAGTAAGGCTGATGGAGAGGGTGGAGGAATGGAGGAAGGCTGATGGAGAGGGTGGAGGAATGGAGAGAGGCTGATGAGAGGGTGGAGGAATGGAGAGAGGCTGATGGAGAGGGTGGAGGAATGGAGTAAGGCTGATGGAGAGGGTGGAGGAATGGAGAGAGGCTGATGGAGAGGGTGGAGGAATGGAGT